>JASCZI010090654.1:14917-38370 GCA_036250425.1 Stylosanthes scabra | reverse complement strand
ATGTTTCTGAAGCAGTCCGACAACGCGCGGATGCATTGATGCTTTCTGGTGAGTCAGCCATGGGCCAGTATCCTGAGAAGGCCTTAACTGTTTTAAGGAGTGTCAGTTTGAGAATTGAAAAGTGGTGGAGGGAAGAGAAACGCTATGAAGCTATGATACTTCCCTCAGTTGGGAGTTCATTTGCAGAAAAAATATCTGAAGAGATCTGCAATTCTGCTGCAAAGATGGGTAACCAATCTTCAAATCTTGACACTTGCTATTTGTTATTTTTTATGATCTTGTCATTGCATTTTGTGTGATTTCACAGTACTGCAAATCTGATTGATTTGTAGCATAGCATATGCTGAAAATAATTGCACACTTATTTTGTTTATTTCACAAGGAAATGCACGCCATTCTTTTTTTTTTTTTTAATCTTTCCTTCTAGTTATATCCCAAGAGCCGATAGTAGTGCAGGACATAGAATAGATAGAATTTGATAATTAAAAACGAGGAGGAAGTAGTGATGGTTATTTATTAATACAGCTAGATTTCTGTAATATATAGACTCTTCTAATTATTTCCTTAAACCATGTGCATATTTTATGTCGAAATTTGAGGATAGGGGTAGTACTATCAAATTGATATGCTTGATCAGGTGACAATGACCCTGTAACCATGATTGAGGCTTTAATAATATTTATGCTTAAAGTGACTCATGCAGATAGCACTGTTAGATAATTCAGCAATGTTGTCTTCTACCACCCTTACTGTGTTCTTGTCATTATTTGATTTGATAAGGAATTGTTCACCTTAGATTGCAAACTGCAAATTTTAATTCGGGTGTTATTTTTTGGCAGCCAATAATTTAGAGGTGGATGCACTTTTTGTTTACACGAAGACAGGTCACATGGCATCTTTGTTATCACGCTGCCGACCTGATTGCCCCATATTTGCTTTCACTACCACAACATCCGTCCGTAGGCGTCTGAACCTCCAGTGGGGTCTGATACCTTTCCGTCTGAGCTTCTCCGACGATATGGAGAGCAATCTCAATAAAACCTTTTCATTGCTTAAGGCCAGAAATTTGATCAAATCAGGCGACCTTGTTATCGCTGTCTCTGATATGTTCCAGTCAATACAAGTTATGAATGTTCCTTAAGAACAAGTTCAGTTCTTCCGAAACAACACTTCTCTCAACTTTTTCTGTTTATATTTCTTTGTCACCATGTCAAAACTATGATGCTGCTATAGAGGTCTAATATGGGGCAGAGGCAACATGCAGTGAAATTCTGTGTTTTATGTCATTTTAATTATGGGCTTGGATTAGTGTTTCAAAAGAGTGCAACTAAAAAATTGGGAGAATTGTGCTTTGTGCTTAGTTGAGTTATATTGTAGTGCATATAGAGAGAGCTATATTTTACCCTTGTAAGGAACTTGCAGATTTTGTATGATTTCATCTAATGTTCTACTTACAACACTGTACCATTTCATAACTAATAAATATTTCACTGTTGTAATGTGGGACCTTGCCAGATATCCTCATTGTTTGCATGAATCATATGATACAACTCTGCTTAGAACAATTTCTTTGGTAATTGTGATTCATGAATGTAAGCATTCTATTGTTGATTGAAGAAGGGAAATAATAAAGTGTGTTACCAAAGCAATATTCTTTGTTGTTTCACTTCTTTCTTATCTTTTTCTTCTGCTTTTTCTTTCTATTTGGTTCCTTGAGGGCTAAAGCATGAAGAATGCACGGCACAATGTGATCAAATGATTGAAGCATTAGCTAATGTTTCAGATTTGTATTTTTCTGAGCTATTAGTTTTGTTTCAAAACTTGCCTTTTAAAACAGTCTGATTCATAAGTTGAAACCTTAAATCTGAAGTAACATGATGCTGAGCTTTTTTGCATATAGAAATTTAGAGAAGTGAAATGCATCCTAATGTGGCAACTAATGCAAAACCCTGTTTAAATTTGATGGGAATTTTCATGGAGTGCATCATTTGCTTAAAACAAGAACAATACACAGATTTGTAATTTTTCTTTTAAGAATTAAAAAAGAAAAACACATACATACAATTACAAACAAAAGGAGTGGTAATATATTAGGAAAGTTTTCGAATATACCGGTGTATTAGTATACCTGTAATCTGTAACCTTTCATTTTGATTTATATTTATATTTTAAATTTTTTTAATCAACGGTTACAGATTACAGATATGCCGGTATAACTGAAAAACTTTCCAATATGTTAAACCTCTTGCTAGTTGCTATAATATTTTCTTTCCTCAACTGTGTAGTGAACTGGTTCAAGTTTCAATATTCAATAATGTCATCTTACCCCTAATAAATGAACTTAATTATTATTACAATGAGTAACTTTAATTTTGACTGGATCATATCATATTCTTAATTTCCTTTATGATCCTTTGAACAGGTACCTTCCTTGGCTTGTTTGCCTTCCAGGAAGATGCAAAAAGCAAGAATGATATTTTTCTTAAAAAAATAAATTTAAAAAGATATATATTTGTAGTTCAAGTGAACTTTAAATAACTAATTTAAGGGATTTTGGAAAATCTTTTTGCACTACTACATTGATAGAAGAAGACTTATGGTAAAGTATTTATTTAAGTCCTTAATTTTATGCTGCTGCAAAGCACTACAAGAACTCCATATGTAGCTCTTTAATTAAATTTTCACAATAATAATTAAAATTTAAAATCTTAATAGTATCACAACTACTCTTTTTGTTCCTTCTTTCTTGTTCTTTTCTCTTTAACTTGAATTCTGAAAGAGCATAAAGAGAACACACAGAATAAATGAAAGAAGAAAAAAGAAAAGAAAAGAAAAGCCACATGGACTAAGAAAAAAAAAAGAAAGAAAAAAAGAAAATATGAAGAGATCCCACCACCTTAAAAAAAATGAAGATGCTTATTACCATATATTGATAAATAATAATAATGCAACCATGTACTTGTTTTAAAATATGTCAGTGATGTAGTAGAGAGCCAATCTATGAGTATGAGGTGCCTAATACTAGGTTTTTCTTCTAAAATAAAATAATTAAAATATTTAATTTCTAAAAACAATAAAATCCCCTTTAATTACTGAAATCAATTTATATTTTTTGGGTTTATATCTAGATTGGGGTGAACCTATCCCATCTGAGTGCAAATCAGCACAACCTTATCTGATCTCCGTGCACATGAGTCAGATCAATTAAATCCTAGCTCATCTGCATGCATAGATTCCACTATAAATACTCACTTTTATTGTTTTTTCTTTCATTTATTTTATTTTATTTTATTTTTACTATTTAATTTTTATAGTATAGTATATTTAGATTTTGGTATTATTATATAAAAAAAAGGAAGATTATTTAGATTATTAGGTTAGGTTTATTTAATTTATTAATTTAAATTTAGTATTAGAATAGTTTTTTATGACATTAATTTAGTTTTTAGTATTTAATTTTATAATTTAGGATGTTTTGATTTTGGTACCGTTAAAAAAATATATTAAGATGGTTACATTATTTTAAAAGATGAATTTTTGTTCTCTTACTTTAATTGAAATTTAGTATTATATTAGTTTAATATTTAACTGTATAGTTTAGAATGATATTAGGGTAGTTACATTTTGTTTAAATGAATTATTAATCTCGTACTTTAATTAAAATTTAGTATTAGGGTTTATTTAATTTATTAATTTAAATTTAGTATTTTGTTAGTTTAATATTTAATTGTATAGTTTAGAAATGATGTTATTTTAGTTACATTTTTTTTAAAAAAATTAATTTTTGATCTCTTACTTTAAATGAAATTTAGTATTAGGGTTTATTTAATTTATTAATTAAAATTTAGTATTGTTAATTTAATATTTAATTGTATAGTTTAAAAATGATATTTAGATTAATTGTATAATTAATTTAATACTTAAATGTTGCCACTTATGTAGGTAAAAAATAAAATTCGAGTAGTAAAAGTGGATATCTACAGTGGGGACCATGCATGAAGATCAGCTAGGGTTTAGCTGATCTAGTCCATGTGAACGCAGATCAAACAAGGTTATGCTGATTTGCACCCAGATCGGATAGGCCCACACCGATCTGAATCTAAACCGAAAAACAAAATTGATTTCGGTAATTAAAGTGTGTTTTATTGTTTTTAGGAATTAAAATTTTTAATTATTTTATTTTAGAAAAAAAAAACCCTAATACTATTCTCAGTTTCTCAGATACATCATATATTTTTTACAAGTCACATTATTTAACTTAGGTACATAAATACTAGCATCAATTTCTCTGAATTTTCTGACTCTACTTATACTGAATTAATTCTTCACCCCCACCTTGCATAAATGCAGTAACAAGTGCAAAAAGTTACTCCCTTCCTCCACTTTTTTTAACCGTCTTATTACTTATTAGGGTGCCTTTTTTAATAGTTAAAAAAAATCAGTTTACAATAAAAAAATATGAAACAAAATATCTTCAAACTAAAATTAAATTTAATTTTTTTTTATTTTTTTCTATATATAGTACATTATGTAATGGATGAGGGACTTGGACCAATGATTTAGTTGGAAAATTATTAATTGATTTATTACATCTGCTCTATAATTAAATTATAAAATAATTTAAGAAATAGTTATTAGTGTGACATGTTAAATTCTCAAATTTAATATTTAGATATCTTTGTGGAATGAAACTCATATTATAATACATACAAGATGAATTTAGTTCTTTTATTCATAATTTTATCGGCATTTTTATTTTTTATGGATTAAAAAATAATAATAACTCCAATCCTTAGAAAAAAAAATTTTTTGTGAATATAACACTAAGACCACCTTTTATCAAAATTCCAATTATCTAAAGTCCAAACTAAAATGTAAATTAGTGTGAGACTAAGAAGCATCCAAGTAGTCCAAGCTAAGTATTGCAATCAATTGGAACGAGAGAGTAAAGTGGCTTTAAACTCACCACACAAAATGCCAATATAGATTGGTTGGGTCTCAAACTATCAAACCCCAAACTCCATAATTTAGTGGACCCACCTTTACAAAATGCAAGTTGGGGGAAAATGATATGATATATGGACAATTCTATGGTGCTGACGGTCAGATTCCTCAGCATATGCTGAGCCTATGTGTCTGTGCATTGAGCCATATACGTGTTACGTTAGTATCACAATCGGTCATTGCCTGATGTGTGAGGGTAAGGTCAAGATCAGAGGGACCCACAATAAACAGTACACATGTGTGTGAGTGTTGAGATTTAATTACTATGTACTACGGGATTAGGAAAAATGAAAACGGGTTGGATATTGCGTTAACGTAACTAACAGTGGGGTTTTTTTCTTTTCTTTTTTTCCTTTAAGCCGTGTAGGCCTGGTTGTCGTAGATCACAATATAATTTATAAACCAATAAATATGTATCTATACTTTAGAAATTTTAAACTAATAAAAAAGTCGATAAATAATTTATAATTATCCATATCAATACTAATGTTTTAATTTATTTTTAATAATTATTATATTATTGTATTACTAAAATATCTTTATAAATAAGAATTAAAAAATAATTATATTCTTTTAATTACTTTTATTAAAAGACGACCAAATGATATTTTCTTATTATTTTAAAAAATATATATTTTTTTAGAGTAAAAATTAAAATCAATGGCGGCCAGAGTAGAGACGCAAAGAGTAGAAGAGCTACGAAAAATTTCTAGACACTGGGAAGAAATTGGAGGAGATTTTAATTTTATTTTTTTTTTATTAAATAGATTAGTATTAATTGATTTAATTTTTATTGTAAAGGAATATTTTTTGTTAAAATAATAAAAAAGAGGTTATTTTGTTTCTTAACAAAAATAATTAAAAATATATAATTGTCTTTTAATAGTTATTTATAAAAAAATATAATAATTATTAAAAATAAATTAAAAATTTTCTAAAATATCAATACATATTAATTAATTAATTAATATATCATAACAAGCACCTTATATATTTCTCAATCAAATATATGAAGGCTCATCTCACTAGTTATTATTTTAATAAGTAATTAATTATCTATGTTGTTTTGTTATCCTATAGTTACTTAACATGTCATAATTATTGTAATAGCATAGTTTTTTTGGTGTAATATCATATGGTGTACTTAACATGTCATAATGTCACATGCAAATCCCAGCTCGGAACTCGTATTTCTAGTTTAGTGCAACGCAGCCACACTGTTCCATTCATGGAAGTTGGAACACGCATTCATGCCGGGCCGGCCCAATCCACCTTCTCAAAATTACAAAATAAAAAATGATATATTAATTACGTATCACAGTTTTTTTATTACGGTTTTCATTAATCCATAAACCCAGATTTAACCTTTTTCCTTTCGATAAATGTATCTGTCATGTGGGACCCGGAACTAACCCTTTTGCAACGTGCTGACGCATTTTCTAAAGGAATTCTAAACAACAGGAACACGCGTCACTCTCTGCACAGGACACGATCTCTTCAGCAAATGCTGAGGAAATTGACCCTCAGCATGATAGAATTGTCCTATGATATATATATTGTGAATAATGAAGGTGACTTTAAAACTTGAAAGAAGCATATAACACCTGCTACTCTTACTCTACCCTCCCAAAATAAATAAATTATAGGAACATTTCGAATTTTTCATGATTTACGATAATTTAGTAATTTTAGCCGTTCACTTTAATACATATATATTTTAAAATTATTTTATAGTTAAAATTAATAGCTAATATCACTCGATTATCATATACCTTGGAGCACCTGAAATGCTATCTAAATTATATATTAGAAAGATTATCCGGTATGCCGCGAAAATCGCAGAATATCGGTATTTCAACGCTTTTAACCGTTAATCTTACTCATATATTAGTTTTATAACTAAAATCAATTAATATCAACGGTTAAAAGTGGTGGAATACTGGTATATCGACCGGATAATTTTCCAATATATTATGGTCACTGACAAATGACATATATAACTTCCTATATAGTCTTCAAGGTAATCCCAACTTTGGTTTAGGTAGTAAAAATGTCTTGAAGATTATAGTGAAACTGAAAATTCTGATATAATCACACGTGAGAAAGATGTTCCCTTTTGCTAGGGTTAAAACATAAAATCTCTGATCTATCTCTTACTTGCTTGCATTCATCCAAAAGGGTGGTTAAAATCACCTAAGAAAATCTATTTGATTTTTTTTTATTTGATGTAACATTTTATTTTTGTGAAATCCATAAATACAGCATCATCAATAATGGGACCCACATTATTATGTACAAGTTTTCTTCTTTTTTTTTCCTTAAAAATAAATAAATAAAAGAAAGTAGCACATAGATTGATGATCATCCATGACTCTTTCAAGCCCATGTGTGTTTAACATCATCATGGAACAGTTTCAATTGTGACATTATTTGAGCACAATAATCTATATAGAGCCCAAACCAAATAAAGTTAAGAACGTTAATGTGAAGCCTTAGCCTTTTTTAGCTTTTTGAAATGGTAAAACCACAAAACACAAAGACAAGAACGGTTTTGGTTTTAGTGACTATAGAGGCATAGGATAGGAGAAAGGGGAATGGGGTCTTAGGCATCATGTCTTGTATGCCCTTCCTTATCATACACTTTATGTCCTCATCAATCATCATCTCCAATTTTAATTTTATTTTATTTATAATTTTTTACAATTTTTACTTTTTTTAACAAATAATTAACCTAGAAAAGAATTTATAGTATTATTGATGAGGCACCAACTTTTGTTGCAATTGATAATAAAAACAAATACAAACATCTTGGCTATTTTATTATCATGATCATAGTCCACATATTTGAATGTGGTGTGTTGCTTATCGTCACAACAGATACATTACACCCAAAAGAATAATAATAATTAATATCAATCATATATATATATATATATATATATATATATATATATATATATATACTATTTAATTAAAGATTTGATTAATTGAATATGGAAAACCAAGCTATGCCATATATATATATACATACATATAATAATAAGATGCAATCAAAACCAGCATTCTTTAATATATATAAAGATTGAGCCAGCACAATTTGGAATGATTGCTCTAAAACTATTATTATATATTTCAACCCCATTATTATTCACCATTCAAAAATACTATAAAAAAAATATAATCTGGTTGAAGGCATCACAATAACCTAATACACAATAATAATGTTTACACTGATAAGATCAAAGAGGTTATTAGGGTTTGAATTTAATAAACATTATTATCCTTGGATTATAGCTGCTATTTCCGTATCAACTAGTGAAATTTACAAGGTCAAACAATGCTTACCTTACCTTATTATCTTGTTTTATAGAGACAAGTACCTCTAAGAAAAATTGAATAATCAAATGAAATGAAATGAAATAATAATTATTAAGGTAAAGACCAATCGAAAACGTTACTGGTAAAATTAAATTAAATTAAACGTTAGAAGTATTTTTAAAACTTTTTATAAACGTTAGGAACATAAATCATATTTTATCTCAATTATTTTTTTTTTCTAGAAAGATTAAACAACAGTTCTCAATTCTAGGTATTACATTATGATTGTATGCACATCACACTCACACACACGATAATGAATTTTTATATCTCCACAATTTAACTTTCACCAAATTTCAAAGCTAAATATGATTACTCATAAAGCAAGTGAATTGCTAGTTGAACTAAGTCATCGATGATAGATAAATTAATAATTTGATTGAGCAAAGGTGGTGATGGTGGGTCCAATAATTTTGATGTGGGCACAACATATTGCATCAAATTATATAAAGATGAGATTGCAAATAGTTTTATCTTAGGTGAGGAAGATATATATGGAATCATACACACTTGACTAGGTATATGGGTAACTAATAAACGGTGCAATGGGATTGGTAGGCCAACCATTGAGGTACTTTTGGGTGAATATGGACAGAGACAACCATGTCTGACAATAACCTCTCTAATAATTTGGCTAACTTCTTAAATAGCCTAATAATTTTTATTTTATTTATTTATTTCTTTTTTCTTCAATTTTTGGTTGCTTGAGTGGGGTGGGGACGTTGGGTGGTCACCCACATTTTTGACTCTCTACATGGCCTTGCTTTTTTTATTGGTACATTTTTTCATCAATATTCATCCTTTTTATAAACACAAATTAAAGAAAAAATCTGAAATCAAAATAAATGATAAATATTTGAAATGGGAGAGAGAGGAATAAACTTTTTTAGTATTGATTGTTATAGTGTTAGTTTCTAGTATTGTTGAATTAAAAGAGGGTAAATAAGATAGAAAGAAAAAAAATCGTCCCCTTAATATGTTTATATTTATATAGCACCCAAAAATAAATAATAAAAAAATCTCTCTCTATATATATAGCAGCAATTTTAGGCCGCTTTTATTTTTCATATAACATTTTAAATAAAAAATATCATAGCTTATTAGTAGTTAAAGAATATGCAAGGCATATAATTTAAAGAGATCATATTTAATTCTCTTCCATAGATAATCTTAAAAGAAGTTTGATTATCTAATAAATTACGAAAGAAGATTCTCCTTTTATTCATTGTAAAATTAAGGTAAGATATAATTATGTTTTGTATTTTAATTTTTTTTTTCTTGTTATATGGGAAATTATGCAACTTTTTTTTAGTTTAGGAAAGATTTTTTTTGTTGAAAAAGTAATATCTGATTTATCTATTGGAGAAGGTCAACCTACCAATAGATTACAAGGGAAAACAAAAGATTTCAATAATCTATTGTGACATCAATGCTTATTTTGGTGGGTGTTGTATATGTGTTTTTTATTTTAGTGAGAAAATGAAATAATTCTCATAGAAGATGATGAAATACAAACAAATTTAAATGTGTAAGATTTTCTTATTGTAAAAATTAATGAAGTCCTGAAAACGCCATAGAATTTCACTGAGCATTCATTCGAGTTTTACTTTGATTGATCTTGACCTGTTCCATGGAAAATATGACATATGATCTTCCCAAGCAAAAGTTAAAAAAGAGGTACGTCGTTATTAATAAAATAGAGGAGTGAAAATAGTAATATAGTGAAAGCTAACTTTAACCTAAATGATGAATGAAAATAACCTAACGTTCCCCTATATATATATATATTTCCTTCAATTTTTTTTTTACTATATTTTTTACTATTCTTTTTTTCTGCCAGTAATAAATTCATGCAAAAATGAAAGAATATTACGTAATATTTATATTATTTCTCTATCATAATTAATTTTTGAAAAATACAACCATAAGTTCTAGTATAGTATCTTTTATAGATAATGATATGGAAAAATTTGATGACTAAATTAATTAATGACACATGATCTTTCAAGTCATTTTGACTATTAATCTCCAAAAACAAAAAAGTTTTTTTAATTTTTATATATATGAGCATGCTTAAGGTTTTCCTTAATATATAAGCTTGCATATTTGGTTTCTAAAATAAAAAAAGTGTTGTTGCTTTCAAGGGTACACGATTACTTTCGTATTTACTATTTTATTGTACGTACCCAATAACGATCTTGGCATGTGGAAGCTGTTAAAAGCTTATAAATAACTCACTATAATTATTAATCATATCTAGACTTTGAATTAGTAAACTGTATTGATCCTCTCCAAATTAAATGGTCAAGGTCCATAGTCCTGTCTTTTAATAAATTGCCATATTTTTACCTGAGCAACACAAAAACCAACCTTCTAATTCTATATATTACTTTTGTACACAATAGACACAAAAAATTAAAAAAAAAATTAAGAACTAAAACAATTATTCTAGTTTAAAAGTTAGATCTGTTTAATTATATTTTTTAAGATAGAGAATTTGTTAAAAATTGCAAGAGTGACATTTTCTTATAGAAAATATAAGAATTTTAAATGCTTATAGATATTAATGCAGTAAAAAGTGTTTTTTACACAAAATTTATACTTTTGTACTCCTAACATGCAAGCAAGTATCTTATTTTTAGCAAAATCCTATTTTTAAGGCAATGTTGCTTCTTTTCAAAAGATAGTATTTAATTTTAATAAATGACATGTGTTTTTTAATCTAAAAAAATTATATTTATAGTTCTCTGATCTCTTATTAAAAGTAAACACTGATTAATAACATTAAACAATGGGATCAAAGATTGGGGCGGATCACAGTAGTTATTAGAATATTATATATTTTAACAAAAATTTAATATGGAGTTTCAAAGCCAAAAGGAAACTACACCCGGTTCCAAAAAAAATTAAAAATTAAAAAAGACTAAAATGTGTCCATAGGTAATTCTAATTATTTATCAGTAATGCTATACATCTAAATAATTTATTCAATCAAACTCAACCAAGTATTTTTAACCCACTCTCACTCAAATAACATGAAAAACACGCGCTTCTCTTCCAAAACACGCGTACTCCTCTCCCAAAATTTAAAACGTGCATCCACCGCCGCAGCTTCTTCTTCTTCTTCAATATTGCAGCCATCATCATTGTTGTTGCAGCCGTCGTCGTCGTCATCATCATCTTCTTCTTCTTCTTCGTTGGTGGTGTTGGTGTTGTTTTTGTTATTGTTGGTGTTGTTGATAAAAAATTGAATTGGTTATTTTTAAAAAACAGAAACGGATTTTGAAGACAAACAGAAACAGATTTAGTATAAAAAACTGAATTGGATATTCAGGAAAACAGAAACGGATTTTGAATGAAAACAGAAACGGTTTTTGAATGAAAACAGAAACGATTTTGAATTAAAAACTGAATTGGATTTTCATGAAACAGAAACGGATTTTGAAAGAAAGTAGAAACGGATTTTGAATGAAAGGAGAAACGGATTTTCTTTTACGCCTAGGCGTGATTTTGGTGATAAGCCCACGCCTAGGCGTGGTTTTGTTAGCTCAAACAGAAACGGATTTTGAATGAAAGTAGAAACGAATTTCGAATAAAAATAGAAACGGATTGTAATATATAAAAACTGAATTGGATTTTCGTGAAAATAGAAACGGATTTTGAATGAAAGTAGAAACAGAATTTTGAATTATTGGAAGTTACCACTCAAATGTACTCAAATGTACTCCATCTTTCTGTTACTGCTGCTACTCATCTTCTTTCTCCTATTTACGTAGTTTTAGTTTTCTTCTTCCTATTGTTATCGTTGCCATTATCCTTATCGTCGCTGCTGTCGTCTTCATTGTCCTCCTCCTTCTTGTTGTTGTCGTCGCCGCCGCTGCCGTCACCGTCATCGTTATTGGAAAAAGCATGAGGAGTTGATGGAGAAGAAGAAGAAGAATGATGAGAATAGGAGGAGGAAGAAGAATAATGGAAAGAAGATCCAAAAAGAAGCGTGTGTGAGTAAAATAAGGAAGAAACGAAATTTTAGGGATTCTAAATTCAAAAAAATGAAAATAACGTAAAAAGAAAGAAGTGTGTATGAGTAATCAATTTGATTAAATTTCACTGTTAAAAACACTTGGTTGTTTATAATTATTGATTATTTAATACTCTTTTATAGGTGGATATATATCCTCATTGAAAATTATTACTAATATATGAGAATTTATAGTGGATAATGCATGCTCTTCTTTAGAGTAGGCTAAATATGGCTCTCGTAGATAAGGACCACCTAAGTTGAAACTTGAATAGATAAGTAATTCATCAATACAATATTCAATGCTTCATATGAATTTTTTGTTATCAGAAAATGACACTTTCTTCTTCAAAATATCTAAATAATATTTTTTTTTTATTATTTACAACATACATATTTTTCTCTTTTTAAAATTTTCTTCATCTAAAATATTTTCTATAATCAGTATAATTTTATATATAAATTAGTGATATTATTTGGTTGATTATTCACTTAATTTAATAAGAATAATAATAATATAAAATATTTTAACATGATAAAAAAGTATTTATATGTACATATATATAATAAATATTGAAAAGTACACTAATTTGGTCCACTGCATTGAAAAGTAGATTGTCTTAATTTTATGTAACAAAATATAAATATTTTATAAATAAGGGAGAAGAGTAGAATGTTGTTTCGACATCTTGTAAAAAAAGAGGAAATGTCTTTTTTTTTTTTTTTTGAAATTGAATTTTATATAAAAACATATTATTCTTGTTGAAACTTGAAAGTAATATTAATTAAACGAAGATCCCACAGCAAATGAGCATTTATTAAGGTGGTAAAAAGAGAATACATTAACGTCTTTAAGTGAGTTCGAAGATTACATGAAGAGTTTGAAGTTTGAACTCCCTTTGTTAAAAATATATTGATTCTTCAAATCTTGATCAATATAGCCAAAGAAAGTTAGTTTGACCTAATAAAAAATAATTAAGATAAAAAAGAGATAGATAATAACCTATTATAAAGAAAATTCGATTGGGGTCCGTATTACGTTATAAATAAATATTGAAAATTTAAAGTATATATGAATTTGTCAAAACTTGGATGACATTAGCCGATTTAGTTATCAAACCGATTAATTTTCTTTTAAATTTAAATTTTAAAATCCAAATAAGTAATGGTGAGATTACTTAATAAATAACAATATAATAGTCACCAAGAAAAAGAAAAAAATAACAAGTGTTTATATAAAGACCTTAATCAAGAATTTTCCTAACAAGTGTTTATTAAGAATATTAGTTAAATATTTTTATAGAAAAATCAAATAGTTGAGTTTTTCAATATGCTTGTAAATTGTAATACATTTATTAAGAGAAAACAAGTTTTGAAAATTTTTATTAACCATAAACTTAATCAATTGATACCAGCAGAAAATCATAAAGGATTAGTCAAAGATAATATAGTGTTAAATTAAATCCATAACTCTAAACAAATATCTCCAACTAACTCAATAATAAAACAAAATTGTGAATATATTCTTATTATTATTATAATATCCAACATCAGCCATTCATCAAGTGTTGTATGACCAATTATTTCTCAAAAAATATCTTTAACTTCTTCATGTTTTTACACCACATATAATAAGAACAACTTGCTTAAAAAGAATTTAAAAAAAAGAAACAGAAAAAAGAAAAGATGAGTATGGATGGCTAGTTAAAGGACAAAAACTTTCAAGTTGGTAGTAAAATATTAAATAAAATATCCTAAGAGAAAGGAATTAGCAAATAGGAAGACACTTTGATTTCAGCACACTGGCAAAATAATTTGTACAAGGATTTGACCTCTCATCTGAAAATATATAGAAATTGGAGGCCCCACAAATAAATATGAAACATTATTGATTGATTTATAGGCCTGCTTCAGAGGTAATGACTCTACTGCATTCTGTTTCCACCACTCTTCAATTCCCACTCTTTACTTCCCCTTTTCCTCCTTTGCCTTGCCCAATTACAAGCCTTGTCTTTTCATTTCAGCAATTTTCATGCACAATAATATTTATAGATCATTATCACCAGAGAATATTTCAAGTCTTTCAGTTATTTAACTATTTTAAATTTTAATTATAATATATATTGAAATGTAATTCTATAATATATGGTATAATGAAGAAAAATATAGTTAGGAATTTAATGTGTATTTTAAAAGCAATAAAAAGTATCCTCTGTCAACTTTATTATTACTAATTTTCTAAAAATTTTAGTTTTTATAAATGAAAATTAAATAATACTTTTATTTAATTTATTCTAAAGTACACATTAAACATGTTTTACAAATATTGAATAATTTATCAATTTATTATATGAGCACATATTTTAATTATTAGTTTTATCCAGATAATTCTTCCCTCTTAATGTAATATAAATTATACTTAGGGGAAAAGAATAGGAGGAAAAGTAAATAATAACTAAGTTGAACTTTTTTGGAAATCCATGTGATATGTCTTTATTATATAATGGTATTTTAAGTTAGGTTAATAAACCGGGGGAGGGGGGATAATTGGATAAAGAAGATAATATCATCTATCTCTTCTCTCTAGAGCATTGTTTAAAATATATACAACTAACAATTGAGTTTCAAGTAATAGAATATTAAAATACATCTAATTATAATTGCCTTTTAAGATAGTAGAACTTAAATAATTTAAAAACTAGTAACTAGTGAAGTTTGTTGAAAAAATAGAAAATGTAGATTGTTTGACAAAAGAGCCCTACTTATTAAACAATATTATTAGCAATATATAAAAGGGGTGAAGGGGGGATTAATAATACTCTAAAACTCTTAAATGGCACATAATTATTGGGGTTAAAAGAACAGTTTTAAATGGATATAGAAAAAAGTATATTACTTAATTTGGAAACTAAATTTGATTAAAATTAAATTTTAAAATAAATTATTAATTGTCAAAATTATGAATAAAGTTGAAGCATTTCAATTTTGGACCTTTTTTTTTCTTTTGTAATAAATTTTTTATCTATCAATCATAACAAAGTATTGCCACTACCTTTTTTTCATTTAATTTTTACCAAGGGCTTCAATAATGTTTTATCATCCTGAAATTTGCTTTTCCAAAATAATTATGTTTAGCTAGCTAGCGCAGCTTTTAATAACTGTGTTATTTATAACCAAAAATATTACACCAAGTATGGAATGGAATAAATCCTCAAGAAGCAAGTTTTTGTATTTTAGCAAAAATGTTAGGCTTTTTATGTTAAAATTTCAAATAATGTTTGGAGCAGGAGGTTGCAGTTTGTACCAAAAAAGAGAAGCAAATGAAGAAAATATTTCCCTGACAAAACTTTAAGAGCAGCTTTTATTAGTAATATATCCCATTCTTGCTTATAACCTCTTCTATTGTTCATCATTTTGACAATAACCCTAATCATAAATTAGATTCCAAGCATATACCAAATATATATTCCCTTCTTATTTCTTAATTAATTAAGTGCCTCAATTCCTTTCTTCCCTTTGGAGCCTTAAATAATGTCATAATTAAATCTAGTAAGATTAATGAAAAGTAAGCAATATATAGTCTTAAGGATAAGTTTTCTAGGGAATAAGAATCAAGTACAAAAAAAAAAAAAAGTGACTCGTGTTCATCTTTGTAAATTATGAATGTAGGACCTCCCTAATGAAATTCTTTGAACTTCTCACCTAACAAAAGATTGCTACTTTTCCTCAAGTCACAAAAAAAGAAAAGCAAACCCCTTACTATAATTAAAGGATTTGCATCTATAAAAGCTAATGAAAGATTTTACATAGAGCCAAGGAGATATAATTTAAGTGTAATGCTATTTGTACATTTATTTCGAACAATTAAGTTTAATAAAATTATTTATTTTGTATTAAATAAAAGATCATTTCAATATTAAATATTACAAAAATTTGTATCGATCGAAATAATTTTTTATTTGATATCGAAATAGTTTATCATTATTTAGCATAAAATAAATAACTTAATTAAACTTGATTGATCAAAATAGGTGTACATATAGAATTATTGATAATTTAATTAATAATAATAATAATATCAACTTTTTTTTATAATGGAGAATAATTTAAGTTTCAATAATTACAATAGACATCATCAAAAGAAGTTCACTAAGAGGCAATCAATATTCCAGCCACATTAAAGTTAGAACTTTGAAAAATGAAACTAAAACAGTGTTTAAGGACAATAAGCTAATCCATTGAGCATGATTATGTTCCCCTAATTGCTACCCTCGTTGGCCTTTTGGCATCCTAATCATAAAAGAACAGAAAAAAAGACACTTTTTAAATAATAAAGAATCCAAATTAAAAAAAAAAAAATTTCTTCGTGTTTCAGATCATAAGAAGATTTGGAGAGCCATTTGATTGAGGTTTTAAATATTGGTTTAATTTTAGTTTTCATCTGTACATTAATTTTGTGAATTTTATATATATATATATATATATATATATATATATATGCTTTAATTTTGAAATGGGACAACTTTTCTTCTAGCTAGCCCTTTTAATTAAGTATGAAATTGTGATTAATTAAAGACTCTCAAGTCTAATCCCTATAAACAAGTAGCCCCATGCCAAAAATTTAAAATTTTAACCTCTATCTAGTTGCTTGTCAGAACATATTGGTATCTTTTTAATGTCCAAAAGGAAATAAATAATTAAAATAAAATATAATGGTATTAATATCTTAATTATACTCTTAAGACTTCCTTCACCAAAATGTTCTTCTCTTGCTTTTCCATTTTAATTTCTTTTTCTTTTCTTCTTCTATTTTTTTTTTTTAAGATAGGAGTAGTATTCAAATAGAAACTAAAGTAATTATAAGATAAGACACACAAAAAGAGTAATTATAAGATATTCGAATTTTTCCTTTTTTAAAAAAATATATACGAATACTTCTCTTGCACATATATACAACTACATATGATTTATTCTTCTTTTTTTTTTTAAGTATCTATATGATTTATTCTTCTGTTGTCTCCTTTTTCCCATCCAAATGAAATATCCCTTTCATTTCTTTTCTTTTCCTTTTTCTTTATTTCCCTTTTTGGTTATTAGTCCAAGAACTTCCATTCTATACTTTTTATTTCTCACCAAGTCGAGTATACTTATACCATCTTTAATTTCCCATTTTAGATATTAAGGTAAATGATATTATTATATCCACTTTTTCCATTCATCCCCTTGTGAATTGGTAAATTTTAGCTTGTCTTCCTACTCATTAAAATGATGTAACATTAAATTCTGTTAAAATTTAAGTAACATTAGCATTAAATATTACCATTTTCTTTAAATTATTTTGTTCATTTGAATAATGTGGTGCATTTTCTTCTTTGAAAAAAGCAACAATGAATTTGAAAATAAATATTTGATACATAGACAGAGTTAAATAGTCATAACTCATAAGTAGTCATAAATTATTTATTCTAGTTTTTATTTTTATTCATTAATTACCATTGAAATAAATACATAATTTTAATAATATCTATAATGGCGTTATTATTAATAACGTACCATTATAAATATTATATAATAATTCTAAATCATTTATTTTTATGTTAAATAGAAAACTATTTTAATGTTAAATAAAACTTTATTTCTGTACAATTTTTTATACTATTTGACACCAAAATAATATTCTATTTAGCATAGAAATAAATCACTTAATTAAATTTAGTTGGCTAAAATCACTTGTTCAAACAGCATTACCCAATATTATATATATATATATATATATTAAATTAAATAAAATAATTTAAATTATAGTTAACTAACATTACTCTTTTAGGTTTTAGCATTATTCACCTCTCCTATAGATAGATTTAGAGAAAATATGTAATTTAATTTGCCCTAGATCTTATCACCAAAATCTGGTAGGTTTTGTATTAAACCCTAAATCAAATCAAATTATGGAAAAAAAATTAAACGCATGCATGTGACACCAAATAACTAGCTAGGAAGATTATTTAAACAATACATTTCAACACTTGATTAATTTTGATCCAAACATTGATTTTAAGTTTATGTATTGCATCCTCTAATTCAGACAACTTCTTGTGGCTGGAAAAAGTGTACACAAGAATCGTACACAAAATTATAGCAAGTGATATGCTCTTTACTGTAAAAATCTAAAACCTGATGACAAAATTGACCAGACATGCGTACAATTGAAGAATGCTATATATATATCCCACACTGTAAATTTTTTTAAAAAAAGAAGTAATTAATAAATAAATCTTGTTTTTACTATAATTTTTCACTCTCATAAACGACAATTCATTTCCATCATTTTGATTGTCTTCATCCCACAACTTTCTAAGTTCATGAATATTGTTTGACTGTTTAAAAATGATGAAAACCACAAGATATAATAATATATACCCCATATTATCATAATTGCAGTATGAATTAAATGAAGTTCCCACATTAATTAGAGTTTATATGATCACAAATATTTGTCATCATTGGTGCAAGTATTTTGCTTTTACAGTGGGTGTGATTATTACTTTAGAATGAGGTGTAAAGGGTTCAAAACCAAAACAAAAGAATGGGCAGAGGGTAAAATTTTTAATTTCATTCATAAAAATAGCAAATTTATCTTAAAATTAAGGGGCCATTTAATTTGGATATATCCCAAAGAAAATAAATGTTTTGTTAATAAGTTTTCGAATTTAATATTAATACACCGAAAGTGTAAAAATTTTTTATATATACATGTTATTCAATTAGATTGCTAAACATTGATAAAAATATTTTTTTTCATACATCTCGTAATTAGTTATCAAAGAACAAATGTGATTACACATTTGTGTAAAATTTTTTACACTGTGAGCATATTAAAATTAAATTCTAAGTTTTCATAATTAAAATATTTTGATGTTATGGATAAAATTTTTAAGTTCTTTATAATATATCAACTACATTTACCAAGAACAAAATATAGGATTTTTAGATTTTTTGCCAACCTCTAATTTTTAACTTTGGGGTAAAACCTAATGTCAAGTATACTATGAGGACTTAAATACTTAGTTTCCTTGTATGGAAAAAAATGCGATGATATAAAATTTCTTCCTAATATCATGTATTCGAGTTTATAGAACATTTAAGAACAAATCAATACATGTATGTGATTAGAATTAGAATTTTAAATAGACACCACGTAAACCCATAGTCATTTTATATTTTAACAAGTGTAAAATAACGCCCCATTTACCTCAATCATCATTAACATGATATATTTTATAAATTAATGCATCCATATCAATATAGTAATAAACTAATAATGATGACTAGTATCTAAATATTGTAACAATGACCAAATTCAAGATTAAGTTTTCTACAATTAGTTTAGTAAACTTATCATTAATTATTTTCATAATTATAGTTCCTTACAAATATAACTGATGATGAGTTGTAGTTTATATAATATTACTACATTCTTGTTGTAAGAAGTCTTAAGTTCGATCCACAATTCTTAGACGAACGAAATGAACATTCCAAGTATTCACTTTGGGCTTAAAATTTGTCCACTTAGACCCAATTCTAATCACCATAACAGTGTGTTACGGGATAATAAAAGTTAGAGTAATGTTAGGTAATTAAGTGAACAATAATTCTATGTGAATAAGTGATTTTGGCCAATCAAATGCAACTAAGTAATTCATTTCTATATTAAATAGAAGACTATTTCGGTGTCAAATAGAATTTTATTTAGGTGCATTTTTTTATACTATTTGACACCGAAATAATATTATATTTAGTATAGAAATTAATCACTTGATTGCACTTGGTTGGTCAAAACCACTTGTTCAAATAGCATTACCCTTAATAAAAATTTCAGTCAATATATTAATAATTTAAATTGAATAATTTAAATTAAATGTTTTATTTTTTAAAAATATATATGAAGTTATATTTATATTTAATTTTCAGAAGTTTAATTTTTTTAAAAATTATAATAATTCTTAAAATCATACCATGTATATATAAAAATTTAACTAAAAATAAACTAATGTATAAAATATAACCTAAGCAATTAAAAATTAAAATAAATTAAAACAGATGTGTATTTATATATACAAATGCATAATAACTCATGTTTAGTACAGCTGATATTTAAAAAATTTTCAACATGATTTTGTTCCTTAATGCCTTTGCTGTTTACTATTTACTTATTTAGTCACACGATCAATGGCCATGTGTCGTCTCCATAAGCATAGGATAGTAGGATAGTACATCCTAACAGCATGGTCTTTGCCATACTCACCAAAATCTCGTCTCACGTCACGCGTTTCAATTTTTCTTACAAGCTTTCCATCTTCTTTTCTCCATTCTTATTTTTAAAATTCAATATTGGGCCATAAATAAAATAAAAATAAAAATGGTCACTACTCACTACCATAAATAAGTAACCATTACTAAAACAACAAAATCACGTAATGCACAATCGCCACGATCACTGTGTACAAGCGTGGGTGGTTTTCGACATGACCGGAACACGAGGGGCATCTACCCGAAATTCCATGCCATTTCTGAGGTCACCAACGTAATTTTCCCACTCCCCAAAAAAACCAATGCGTATAGCGCACGATAATCTTCTCCACCACGCGTCACTAAAACAAACGCTCCTCACTACCCACATCATCTCCGCCACGTTGGATGCCACCTGGCACTCACAGTCCTAGTCAGCATCTCTTCCATCTTCGCTATAAATACCCTCACCTCAAACCCACTCACCTAATCCAAAGCGTCCAAAAACTTTAAAAAAAAAAAGATTAAAAAAAAATTAAAAACTTTCTCACACGCTTCTCTGACGGTGAACTCGCCGGAGAGATGAACATTCCGGCGATTTCTTCTTCCCTGCAGTTGAACAATGCACGTTTCTCCGATCATCGCCGCCATGTTTTCCACGAAAACCTTCACCTCGAGAAACACTTCTTCACCTTCTCTACTCGCTTAATCTAGAAGTTATTCCATACTTCTTCTCTGAAAATGGAACAAACACGATAGAGTAGTTGTATAGAGAGAGAGAGGGAGGGGTTTTCACTTTTCAGAGATTTCTTTTCTACCGATTTTGTTTATTTTTGTTTTTTCCTCCATTTCTATTGCTTTTCCTAGCCATGCCTCCGATGAAGATCCAACCTATTGACATCGATTCTCAGAAGCTGAAGGAAGCGGTGGTGGTTCGAAACGACGCCGTCAAGCCGGTTTTGAAATTGCGGCTTAAGAGGCTGTTCGTGTTCGATCGGCAGTTCCCGAGCGTGTTGAGGAACTCCTCCTCGTCGGAGAAACAAGTCATCGCCGCGGCCGGCGAAGCTCCGCCTTCCATCAGAGATTCAGCCACTACGGAAGGAACGGCGACAGAGTTCGAGCCTAGCTCCGTTTGCTTGGCGAAAATGGTTCAGAGCTTCATAGAAGACAACAGCGAGAAGCCGGCAGTAGCGAAATGCGGGCGCAACCGCTGCAACTGCTTCAACGGCAACAACAACAGCGACAGCTCCGATGAGGAACTCGACGTGTTCGGTGAATCAATCAACTCCGGTTCATTCGGCGACGCCAGCGACGCTCTCAAGGTAAACTCAAAATCCAGCGAGTTTCAGAGCTTTTTTCTGAGTGTCAAAATCAAAACGCTCCAATAACAGATAATGATTTTCCTCTTACAGAGTCTCATTCCTTGCGCTAGTGTTGCGGAGAGAAACCTTTTAGCTGACACATCCAAGATCGTTGAGAAGAATAGCAAGGTCTTCAAACGTAAAGACGATTTGAGAAAGATCGTTGCGGAAAGCCTTGCCTCTCTCGGTTACGATTCTTCCGTTTGCAAATCCAAATGGGAGAAAACCCTATCATATCCCGCTGGTACTGATTTTTTTTTTTTTTTGAAATTGAAAACGGAAACTGATTATGGAGAAGTGGAACTGAATATAGTGTTGTGTATTTTTCTGATTCAGGTGAATATGAATACATCGATGCGATTGTGGAAGGTGAGAGGTTGATAATTGACATCGATTTCCGATCTGAGTTCGAGATTGCTCGATCGACGGGGACTTATAAGGCGATACTTCAGTCACTTCCGTTCATCTTCGTTGGAAAATCGGATCGTCTCTGTCAGATCGTCGCCGCTGTGTCGGAGGCGGCGAAGCAGAGCTTGAAGAAGAAAGGTATGCACGTTCCGCCGTGGAGGAAGGCGGAGTACATGCTCGCTAAGTGGCTCTCCGGTTCCTGCACTAGGGCGAGTCATCCTCTGCCGCCGCCGCCGACGCCGCCTCCGTCCTCCGCCGTCGAGGACGCGACGAAGAATCTGAGCGACGGTGCTGCGACTGAGAGCGAGTGTGGCGAGCTGGAACTGATCTTCGGCGAGAAAACATCATCGCCGGGGGCGAAGGCTGGTTCGGTTGAGAAGAGCCTAGCGACGGTGGAGACGCCCACGTGGCGGCCGCCGGCGGTGAAAGTGAAGAGTGTTGAGAGAGGAACCAAAGTGGTGACAGGATTAGCCTCTCTTCTCAGGGATAAACCATAGGATAAAATTTTGCACCTTTTTTGCCCCTTTTTTTAATGGTTAATTAAAAGAAGAAAAAAAAGTAAAACAAAAAAACTTGGATAAGAGCAACAATTTTTTTTTTCTTTTTTTTTGCCAAAAAATTTTCTCTGTTTTCCTTCCCCCTTACTTTGCAAAAGGGACTCTTGTAAGAAGCAACTCTCTGTAATAAAAGAGCTGAAAAAAAAAGGAGTAAATATTTATATTCACAAAACTTCAAAGGGTAAATCACCTGGGATTCTAACTCTATGAATTAATCTCAATTCTCAACGCATAGTCTTACAATATAAATATATTAGTGATGATGGTAATCTCTGAAACTGGAAGTGCTTTTGGAAAATCAGAATCAAGCTTTATTTTTACCTGAGTTTGCTTTTTAATTTTTTTGATTCTCTAATGGGATTGTGGCATGTCATTATAGAGGAGTTACAACTTACAACGCTTCGGTCCCTTGAAAGGAGACAAAGGAGGATGATACCT
>JASCZI010090654.1:4392-14783 GCA_036250425.1 Stylosanthes scabra | reverse complement strand
ATTAAATTATTATTAAATTATATATATATATATATATATATATATATATATATATATATATATATATTCAGATTATTTATAAGGACGGGATTGACCATCTCTTTATATAAAGATTAAATAGTAATAGTCTCTATACAAGATAAGTGTCAAGTTCTCAAAAGTTTAACACAAATCCTTCTTTCTTTAATAAAGTTTAACACAAATCCTTCTTTCTTCAATAAAATGATATGTATCATCACTTTAACGCATTCCACTAATACACTATTAAATGGAATATCATATAAAAAAAATAAGATAATATTTTGATATAAAATTAAATTTATTAATTTCAAATTAAAATTTTTCACCATTAGATTTTAAAAAAATATATAAAAGTTTAAAATGAATTTTAACATAAAAATGTTTTTTGGATTTCAAATATAAAATTTGAAATATTATGTTTTAAAAAAGAAAGGAAAATAAAAATGAAAAGAAAATTTTCTTATTAATTAAAAATTTTTGTATTTTATTAAACCTAATAAGTGTATAACTAAGTTTTTAGCAGCTTAATAATTGATAAATTGTCTAATTTGGTGAGTTGATAAAAAACATTATGATATAATAATTGTAAAAAATTTAGCAATTTAAAAAAATTATAAAAAAAAGAAATAATATTTTTTTAATTTAAATTTTGTAAAAAAAAATATAAAAAATAAAACGTAATAAATTCATTATTGACTTTAAATATTTTATCTTTTAAGATAATATTATAACAAAATTTAAAATAAATATACATATTGATTTAAGACTTTTGCGCGGGAAATACTCTAATCATGGTTGATTATCAAAGGGTGGGAAATGGGAATGAGAGAAGAGGTTGGTGGTACCTGGTGACGCCAGCAAACGAGGCATAATAAGGAAGGTCCGTGGCATCTCGAAATGAACAAAAGCAGCAAATCCGTGAAGAATAACAGCCAAGAACACACACAGTAATTTCAACAGTAACTCTCTCTTCTTTTCTTTTTTTTTAGCGAAAAAGTTTTATTAATATTACTTTGAAAAATTATATTGTTTTGAATACATGTGTAAATTTTATATATTTAAATATGATAATAGTATAGAAATTAATTTTTAGTTTATTAACATCGGCTAATTTTAGGATTTATATTTATAATTTAAAATTTAAGATTAAGAGTTCATAATTTAAAGTTAGAAAAAAATCTAAATATGTAGTACATACATTATTGTTACTGCTTTTATTTAACTATGCTTTGAATCGTACTGTGAAAATAAGTGTGAGTTTAGCACAGCTGGTAAAAGCAATACGTGGTAGTAAATCATGAAATTCACGGCCCCACAGTGAAAATGAGAAGCAAAAATTGGGCAGTTAATTTGACCGTGACAGAGTTACTAGCAGTGGTACTTAACTCATGCCATTTTAACTGAGTTAACTTTTTAACATAACAAATGTGCTTCTTCAAAAAGAAAATTGGAAAAGAAAAAAAAAAAAAACCTATTGTATTTACTACTAATCCCGCTTCCTCCCTTATTTAAAAAAAAAAAAGTTAACTACAAAATTGAAGCACTGTTGCCATAGTTTTCACTGAGAGTGAAGGCGCGTTTTCCTTGGAATGCATGACACATGCGAAGCATTACATTTCTCATAGGATTGGTGGTGGCGGTTGGGGAAGGTTGAAAACAGTGAACCATCACATTACAATATTATTAGTAGCACATTATTAAAAAAATATACACATCTTATAATTTAAAATTCTTCAATAATTTAATCTAATCCAATCCAATATAATAATGTGTATTTAGTGCCTTGGCTTCTTAACAAACCCTCTGCTCTGTTCGTACCAATATGGTTATGGTTTCTTTTTCCCAAATTTTGTCTATGCCTCTGGGAGGCTGACTGAGACTGACTCCATTTTATTTTATTTTATTTTTTTTCCTTTCACCTTCTCAAATTTATGCTACCTTGTGGCCCATGGATAGTTAATAGGATTTTTATGAGCTTTATGAAATTGTGTGTCATGAGTTATGACTTCCATTTTTATTTTCACTAGCAGTTTGTATATTATCAAATATCAACACATATATATACTTTTCCTACATTTTATAGCAAAGCCAAATTAAAGGTTTTGCTTTTTTTTCTTTTAATCATCTTTGTCACACGTATACATGTTATTAATATGTATTACATTTTTTTTTATCAATTTATATAAATTGAGAAATTTGATTCTAACTCTATTGTATTTACATAAGGTTATGATATTGACACACTAAAATCAACTATTAAAATCAGTCATTAATAATAAATATATTAAAATACATAATACACAATAAAAATTTTAAAATAAAAATATGTTTATGTATGCATTATAAATATATGATGATTGATTTTGATGTGCAAATAAATTTTTTATTTATGAAATATAAAATTAAAAGAATTAGGTTAACAAGGTCAGAAAAACAAATCGATTGTAAATAACATCTATTCAAATAAAGTTAGGTATTTTTCGTAAAAATAATATTAAGGATTTTAGTAATGGTATCTTTAAATTATACTTCATTATATTAGTTCTATGTTTTCTTAATAATGATGAATTCAACTAAAGTAACATAAAAAAGAGAGTGGATTACTCTATCAATACATCCTTATAGTTTCTTTAATTATTCATTCATTTAAATAATATGAAATTTTACCTAATGCATACAAATCACTTTAAAAAATTAACAACAAAAGAAACATTTTAACTCACACTTTGTTATCTTGCTCACTCTACTTCGTCTTTTACCCATTTTTTTTTATCATCCTCAAATAGGGTGGTAATACTAACCTTATTTGCGAGTATCGAACCCTATCCAATTCGCTCGAATTGGGTTACTAATCCTACCCGCTGCGAAGCAGGTTGACTTGCTGGTAGGGTAGGGTTATAGTTTAGGCTCAACTCTACCCGCCCAATCTGCACCCATATATAATATATATTTTTTTAAAAAAATATTAGTGTTGTGGATATAACAAATGATCTCTTAGTTATATAAAAGGATCTTAACTACTCAACTATCACTTCAATTTCTTATTTTTATATCTTGAATATGTAAAAGCTTTTTTCATTTATTTTTTTTGGTGTCTTTTTTTTCATTTACTTACATGTATAATATGAAATTTTACAAATTCTAATTTTTAAATTAAACCTTTCATTAATCGTAATCCACAGATAGAGTTAAATACCTACAGATTAAGTATAAGTAAAATATAATTAAATTATAAATGAAAATAAATTAAGATTAAGACTAAACTCTATCCTATCCTACCATTTCCAGCCTAGACTGAAACTTAGGAAGAATCATTCTAGAAGATTTGATTTATTGCATAAATAAATCTGTTGCTCTATTTTGCTTCTATACATGTATATACGGTCAGAAAATAACTTATAATAATTGTGGTGGGCCCGTTGAGCCCGTTGCAATGGAAAACATACTCTACGTACCCCACACGGTAATATTCTGGAATTTCAAAAACTAAAATAAGAAATTTAAAAGGGGAGGAAAAAAAAGTTACTTGAGGTCCAAAATGAAAAGTTAACTAAAGTAACTAAACCCCACTATTTAACTATATCACAAAGTTACTTCAAGGCATATCACAAAGCTGTCAGAAATTGATTAGAATCATTTTGTGGGGACCTCTGAACTTTTATTTTTCCCTTGTAGTTTCTTTGCAGAAAAATAATTTTAAAAGCTAATTAATAACTCATCAGATGGAATAAAAAACGTTAATTTTTATTTTTATTAATAAATTATATAATATATATAAATTTAAAAAATATATAAAATACTGAGAGGATTTAAAAGATTTTAATTAAATTTATATTTACTAAATCAATTTTATCTTAATGAAATACAACATAAAAATAAATTAACATATCTAATTAATGTGTTATTTACTAGTAATAAACTAATAATAATGCACTAATAGTAACTTCCTAAAACAAACCTATTATATTTAGGTTAATTATACGGTGGAGTGGTTTTTATATGAAGAAAATAAAAAAGATTATAGGAATATAAAATTTTAATTAAAAAAATTAATAAAAATTATACATCACTCATATGATTATTACATTAAAATAAATTTTTATTATCTTCATCATTTTCCCATTTAATGATTTAACGTACATTGTTTTATTTTAGTTTTCCTACTCGAAGTGCTTTATGTAACACACATATAATTGTTTATGACTTCTTATCTATTAACTTAAATTTTGGGATATATAAGCAATTTTATATATAATATTAAAATTTTTATAATTTAAAAATTCAGAATTTAATTTTTAATATATAAAAGTCAGAACCAATCTAGTTGTGACATGTGTCATGTTTGAACAAAGAGAATGAAGCGTTTTTACCATCGTAAACATAGTAATTACAGTAATTAAGCACGATATATAAAAGTATTGGTTCAATAAACAAGAGTGATTAACAATTGAGATACACGAGTAAATAATTGAAGAGAGATATTTACAGTTAAAAAATGCAAACATGGAAGGATTGGTGAAATTTTTTTGAAAAAATCGAAGAATCTCTAAAGAGTTGATGAAGAATTAGAGTTCCAACTGTAGTTCTCCAATCTCCATCAAGAACTTGCCATGCACTACATATTGTGGTTTATTATGAGAATCATCTATTTTATCCAATTCTGTCTAGTGTAAAAATAATATTATTAGCGAGTATAAACGTGAATCATGTAGTACGAGACATTATCAAATTAATATTCAAATAGTAGTGATTAGCAACAATTTGATGACTTAGCTTGATGAACCTCCATTATTGTGCTGACCTCTCACATTATTATCTGACAATCCGCTTTAAGTTTTTTTTTTCTCTTCATTTATTTATTAATTTAATTTCCAGAGAGACCGAGAAGCTATATATATAATAATCTGCTGTAAACTACTATTGGAAATACGTAAAATAATTTCATTAATGGTATAAACTATTATTTTATTTTGTTTATATAATCAATTAATTATTTTTTATTTAAAATTAGAAATGTATGCTATAATAATAATAATAATAATAATAATAATAATGAACAAATATACGTTGCATGCCAATGAAAATTAATACAAATAATAGTAAAAGACTAAAACTAACCTAATATGTCATGAAACCGCTTAATTATTATCCAAAAAATTTATAAGGAACAAATTTGTTAAAAGAAAATGTTTCTTAATAGAATGAGCATTTTAAAATTTCATTGCAAAGGTAGGAATTTTCTTAAAACAAAACATTGTTGGAGTCCTTTTTTATTTTGGACAAAGAAAATTTTTGAGGACCAAACATTACTTTAACCTTGTGATGATGAGACTATTATATTATAAGATCAAATAGCAAAATCATCAAGTATGTAGAGATTTCTATCATTTGTATATAGCCATGTATTTTTTTTTCTCACTCATAAAATGATCTTAATAATTTCTTAGAAGTTCACCCAAAAAAAAATTGCTTTGAAGTTTGACCTGGATATCTCCATAAAAGGAGAAAAAGAACAAAAGAAAAGAAAAAGATGCAAAACACATACAATCCAATAAAACAACAAATGGAAATGATTTAAGTTTAAGGAAACAACAGCCACTTCATAAATATAACTAAGTAGAGACGCATTACTTGAAATGTTTACCAGTCCTTTTAGCTAATTTTGGTTAAATTTTAGAATAATTAGACCAAATAAATGACTAAAAAATAATGCTCATTCGAACAAGTTGAGGTCTTTATTCGTCTAATGGAATATAATTAATTAATTATGTACGTCATTGGAAAAAAAATTAATCTAATTAAAGAGGGTCATTTAAAAATTTAAGTTACATAATCATTTAATTTACAAGCTACACATGTGTCTTATTCTTATAAGTGGTTGTGCGTGTGTATAGAAGAAAAGTGTGAGTTATTGGTAGCAACAATGAAAATGATTTTAGGAATTATCTTAAAAGTTTCGTGTAGCTTATGAATTATCCCTAAAGCATATAATTAAGGAAATTATGATGAGGAACGAAAGTTTGAACATGAATTTTTAAATTATTATAGAAAAGAAGATACCATTTCTCACTCCAAGTTTACATGTGCTATTCATCATCCCAGACCTACTTTCTCAGTTACCTTTCTTCTTCACATTGGCACAAATATACTATCCATTACAAGTTCCAAAAACACAAGTGTGTGCACATCAAGAGGTTGGTAAGATTTATTCGGTATAAATATAAATAAATGATAAAAATATGAGATTTATTAGAAGTATGTGTGAATTTAAAATTTATTTTGATTTAATTTTTTCAGAATATAAGAATTAAAATTTATACTATAAAAAAATTTTATATCCATATCAACTTACATCTATATTAAATAATTTTTTATTCATTAATTATATATTATATGAGTTTTGAGTTATTATATTCCATCACATAGGCATCCACATATATATACATGTCTTTTTTGTTTTTTCTTTTGTTATATTTAAATATAATTTAATTTTCATAACAATTTATATAGATAACTATTCATATATTACAATATATTATTTTCTATATACTATTGTAAGAGTAGAGAATAATCTTTAAGGATATTATTTGTACATGCAAAAGTAAAATGTTTTTTTCTTATAATGAATGAAAAAGTTTAATTGGATATAATACCAGTTATTGATTTATGAAAAATTAAATTAGAATAGACTTTTAGATTCAATAAGTATTTACAGATACTTATATAAGTAAGTATAACAATAGACAAGACACTCAATTCAATCAAATAAATTATTTTGGCACCAAAATTTAATTTTCTATTTTGTTTATCCATTATTGGATTAATAATGTTGCATGTATATATGTATTACAACATTATGTAGTTTTTAAAGCAAATAAACAGAAGTACAGTGCCTTCATAAATTGACATTTAATGAGCTTGCATTGCTAGGAAAAGAAATTGTTTAATCAAGTGTGTAATTAGAATGACTGGATGAGTTAAGTTTTGCATCTATTACTATTTAATCAATGCATGCTATAGTATTATTAATTAATATTAATAATTAATAATTATATTAATAGTAATACATTTTGGTGGTTGTGGAGGTCAGTATTTATAATTTATTGGTCCACTTTGGTGGTATTTGGGCCACACAGCCCATTCAATAATATATGAAACCCTATTGACTAATTAATGTTATTTGGGGGAATCAAGGACTGACTCCTTAATCATATATGTGACAAAATTGATGACAAATTGAAGAAAGAGACTTCTTCAATTCTTCTTTGAACATCAATTATATGCAATGCAAGGACAATAATCAATCAAATTACAATGTCACCCCATCCCAAGTTATTATAAGTTTATAACTTAGCTTATTAGCATGCATTATCTCTTATTTTTTTTATATATATATATATTATTTTTTTCTTTATTATTATTTATTTTTTGGTGTTTTTTCTTTATACTGAAGAGTCAGTTCTTCAGGCATTTAATTTGTCAAAGCTAAATAACCATTCCAAATGCAAAGAAATAAAACAGTTTATGAGTAAATCACACCAGCTCCATCCACTCAATGAAATAATGAGTTGCATTTGGTAAAATGTTGCTTTCTAAGTGTATTGAGAATGGGACTAATTAATAAATGGAAGATCTTAATTTTTTTTCTTGTAATATTCATTTGAAGAAATAAATTAAAGTGGATTCTCTTTCAGTTTTCAGATACTATTATTTTTGTATTTTACTCACCAAGGAAATTAAATGCTAAGTTGAAGTGGGTTTCTACCACCAGTAAGTCATCATCATAGTTCAACTTTTATAGGATTTTATTGACTAATGTTTTAAAAATAGTTTTAAATATCCAACAACAATAATAAATTTTAAAAATGAAAGAGAAAATATTTTTTTGGAAAAACTCAATACATTAAACATATTAAAAGATCTTACTTTTCAATCTTAACATATATTTTAGAGAAGTTATTTGATACATATATAAACTAATATAGACATAAAAAATTCTTTTATAATGCAGATTTTATCCTTTATATCGTATAAAATTAAAGTAAAATATAAATATGAATTCACATATTTTTTTAATAAAATACACATTTTTACTATTTATATCTGATACATAAGTTCCTATATTTTAATATAATGATGAATAATAGTTAATAAAACCCTTATTTATATTATTTTACATTTTATTTAATTTATTCCATTGTGGTGTACTGGTGGTGAAGGCTATAATAATTTGAAGATGAAGAAGGAAATGGCAAAAGAGTTATTAAAGCTATGAAGTATGGACAGCGAGACGGACACAGGGCACGACACGACACGCGATGCGGCGACATATCAATTTCAGTTTTTCATATGACACGAGGACACGGCATATATATAAAATATAATATATTTTTAACAAAATTATGATAATATCTTTATATTTTATTTATTTTAAAATTTAAAATATTACTTTTAAGTATTTTTAATGTTTTTTTAATTATATAAAATATTTAAAATAATTTTTAGTTTTAAGAAATACTAATATTTACTATTTTTAAATTGATTTTAAGGATATAAGTAAAGAATAAAGCTCGATACGCGGACACGTGATGATATTTTGAAGTGTCAAGTGTGTCCGAAGATGTATTTTTTTGTTCTTTTAAGGACACAGATGAGACACAAAAGACATGCATGTCGGACGAGTGTTGGTGAGTGTCGTGTCCAAAATATATCCGACATGTGATACGCTAATTCAACGAAGTATCCGTGCTTAATTGAAGAGAGGACAGGTTGCATCACTCTTTGAAGAAAGGATATGGATATGGATATGAACACAGAAATCAATCAGAAATATAATATAAATGAAATGAAATTATATAGAGCCTCATAGGTTGGCTTGGATCATGAGCTTCTTCTGCATATAATGCTTGCCTTTTAAGTTTTGCTGCCCAGCTGAAAGGCATCCCTAGAAACTAGAGCTATCATTTTATCACAATAAATGATTCTATATTTTCTATGCAAGAACAAGTCAGAAAATTCAAATACCCTTCTTAATTAAAAACAAATAAAATTTATTACTATGATTTAATTTCTTTCTACCGTCTGATTTATATTGAATTTTTTAAAACTCAGTTTAGAATATATAATTATGGCTCCTATAATTATGGAGCTTTTCCCATATGGCAATCCCTCTTAGCCAAATGTAATATTTTAATTGTTATCACCAATGAGATATATTATAAAAATAATCAATGGATGAGATTTCATGTATGTTTTATCAATAATATCCATATGCTAGGGAGCATAGTGGTCTAAGAACTTATTCAAAAGGTATCACGTTTGATTATTTAGTTGTTCTTTGTTAGGCTCATGACTTATAGTAGTCAAAGAGAAGTGTCCTAAATTTAGAAAAAATTAATAACAAAGCTATATTTATTAATATTTGGCCCTCCTAAATTTTATATTTTGATCATTTTAAAAGAAATATAATTTTATAGTATATTTATAATAATAATTTTAAATGTATATTTATTTTACCAATAAAATTTAACTACATTTATATTAAATAGAAGATCATTTCAATATCAAATAAAAATTCATTTCTATGCTTTTTTTGTATTATTTAACATACATTTAAAATGAAGTTTATTTAGCATAAAAATAAATAACTTGGTTGAACTTGATTATACTATTTTTATAATATAAGTGTTCAAAATAAGAGTAATATATTTTTAACCTCAATTTCTTTCTTTTACGGTTATTTTATGTATTTTTTTTCAAAAAATTCATATTATTATCCTATTTTGATCACTTAATTATGTTATTTATTAATAAATTTATTTTTTGAAATGATAGCTTTCCCGACTTTTTGTTTAGAACGCATAGAAAAAACTAGATAACCATCCATTTTAATTTATTTTGGCTATTATTTGTAACTATCAACTCTCAATATCTTTAATTTGTAGTTTAACATTATACTTCATTTTTTAAAGTGATGGCTAAATAGTGGTTAAAATAATAAATAAAAATTAATGATTATGTAGCATTCATCTAATTTCATTATTATAATTACTTTTTTTATGTGATAAGGAAAAAAAAAAGCTACCTATGATTATTATTATTTTTTGGTTGTCCATATGATTATTATTTAAACAACTAAAATATCAGCTCGTATAATATTTTTATTATATTATAATATTTAAATACTATAGTATTTAATCTTTTTAATTTTATGTATTATGTGAATTTTGATTTCGTGAAAAAAATATTTAAAATTTTTTGATAAAGTAATTTTTTTAGATACAAAAAGAAAATAAAAAAACTTGTTGACCACTCTTGTTAAAAAACTCTAATTCTACTTGTGTTGATAGTGTACCATTCTTTTGAACTAT
>JASCZI010090653.1:196305-208878 GCA_036250425.1 Stylosanthes scabra | reverse complement strand
TATATATATATATATATATATATATATATATATATATATATATATATATATATATTGAATATAATAATTAATTTATATATAGATGCATTGATTTTTATGATTTATTGTACCAAATTTTCAAAACGTACAAAACATATATTTATTTTGAGACTAAGAAAATAATACTAAGAATGATGCATGATTTTTCCTAATGATATTATTATGTATATCTTATAACATGCTTGTATAATTATTTATTTTAATAAAATTATATCAACAATAATGTGATATACCGGGAGGGGAAAAAAAAAGAATCTCACTGAAAAATGTTAAATGTTTCAAAAAGACATACATGAAAAGACAAAAATAATCTTCAACCCATACAGTGTACTGCCAAGGATATCACATTACCTTGCTTTTTCCTTTCAAACATTATTTTTGGTATTTTCTTCCACTTAAATGATCCATCACTTGCTCTAATTTAGTAGTTTGTTAGTTGTTACATTAGATATTCCATTTAGTTATGAAAATATATTAAAATTTTAAAATAATATTTCAATATATATTTATTTTGAATAAAACAATATTAATATAAAATATGAATTAATTTTGACATATAATCTCATTTATATATATAATAAAGAAATATATACTATTGTGCACATTTTGAATAAGACATATAATGTATCAAAAAATTAAATTTACAAAATAACAAAATGTTGGGTTGCTTATAAAATGATCAATATAGAAAGTGAGTTAATAAGAGAGTACAATAATTATTGGATTATTTGATTAATTAAGATTAAAATTAAAATTATTATATATACCTGAAGAGACCCAATGAAGCTTGGAAAATTCCAGCAAAGAAAGTAGCAGTGAAAGCAAGGTGGAGAAAAAGCTTTGGATTCTGAGTTGGATTAACTTCAGTTGACAACATTGAACCCAAAAGAAGAGATCCAACTGCCACAGTTCCCACAGCTAAGTCCCTTGAGCTTCCCATCATTGCATAAATCAATGGTGGTATGAAACTTGAATCTGCACCCATCAATCAATAATTGCACCACAATATATAACATCAATTATTTGGAGATACCATTTTTTTTTTGGAAAATTTTTTTTATTATTAGTCATAATTTATTATTTTATTGTTCGTTAGATATTACTCACCCAAAAATTTAAACAGATTAGAAGATATATGAATAATTATATTTTTAATACGTTTCTAACATAATATTTTTTTTTCTTTTGGGGAGAGAGAGCACTCCCTAACAAACTAAACCAGAAAGGCAGTTAGCAATAACTAATATAACTACTCTTTGTTTGTCAATTACATTTACACTCATAATATTATGTTATGTATTTTTTATCAGTTTAAAATTTTGAGATAAATAATTTCTACAACAAAAAACAAAAACTTAGCTTTCAATCCTTGTTATGTGCCAAAAAAATACATGTTTCCTTTTATCAACTATATCTTCTCAATAACTTAGGGGATTGAAAAAAGGATGAAGGGAAACTTCTTACTCGAAAAAAAAAACTTTAAAATTTTATTTTTCTTCAAATGTATAGTAAAATAGCACACAATGCAATAGAAATGTGATTGATTTTAATTTTCTTATTATAATATATATATATATATATATATATATATATATATATATATATGGCCTTGATAAAAACATAATCTATATATTATTGATGATCATAATATAGAAAGTAATTAAATTAACTAGATATATATGAAATACCCACATAGTCCAAGAATTGGAGGCAAGTTTGCAAGCTTAGCATAGCTGATTCCTTGAGGTATGGCCAAGCTAGCAATGGTGATTCCGGCAATAAGATCAGATTTCAAGAACTGAAAAGTATAATTCGGACCCCACTCGAATATCGGGAAGAAGTACTGGAGTCCAAGAATCAACCTCCTCGAAGGCGGTTGGTTCTTGAACCTCCTCAACGGATCGTCGGGGAAGAATGTCTCCTTCAATGAGTATTTGAGAGACTTGAAAAATGGTTGTGGAGGTGGAACAGCCACACGAGGATGTTGTTCACCCTCATTATTCATAGGTGAAGGGTATGATGAATAATCAACATTACCCATTTTTTTTCTAATAATGCTATATCAATATTAATGTGTGCTAAAGAGATTATATATTGAATGTGTTTGATGGTGCTAATCAGGTTTATTTATATGAAAAGTGGGTTTAGTTTGGTGTTTGGAGGAACAATTAGGGGAAATATATGTATTATATCTAACTATTATGGTGGATGAGGTTGGTTTTTTTTTAATAGAAATTTAGGTATAAGATGGTGATGGATAGAAGAAGAGAGGGATAAATATTTGAGGAAGAAGAGGGAGGGTGGTGAGTGTTTAGAGTGTGAATGACATGGCTTTATATAATAGTTTTTGTGGGAAGTTTTTTTTTTCTTTTTTTTTTGTGCAGCCTAACTTATATGTATGCACTATAATAAGCTATTAAATTATTGACATATTGTTGAAAAAAGTTAGACAACTTTATATGATCTAATTAGTTTTAGTTTTGTATCAAAGATTGATGAGTTTAATTTTTGTTTGCCACTTTTTTAGGTTTAATAATTTTCTCACTTCCTTATGTTGGTTGTAAAAATTCTCTTTAATTAATTGCATCGATCTGAATTAATTTGACCTGAACCCAATAAATTAAAAAAATAATATTAAATTTTTTTTGGTGACTTATTTTCGTCATTTAGTCCAATTAATAAATTATTTATTTTTATGTAAATAAAATATTATTTCGATATCAAAAATATAGAAAATATATAAATTAATTTTTATTTAATATTAAAATAATTTTTTACTTAACATATATAGAAAATGATTTGGTTTAACAAAATAAGTATATCTAAAATTAATTTAAATAAAATAAGTATAACCTATTGTATGTAATAAATCATAAAAATTGAATGAACAATTTGTACTCTCTATAAGAGAGTTATAAACCAATTAGCTTGATCTTCTTCAGTCCCAAGTATTTATTACCATGTTGTCATGTCCTTCGTTGCATTTTTCCCCCTTTTATTTTGGCAGATAAAAATACTAATTGCTTATTTTTAAAAGCTTATCAATTTACTAGACTCTAGTATATATATTAAAGGAAGCATTTTTGGTATATCCGGAAATCAGGTTCTTGTGTTTTTAGCCGTTGATTTTAATTATTTTAAATATAATATATATATATAATTAAGATCAACAGCTAAAAATACAAAAACACCGATGTTACTGGACATACTTGAAACGTTTTTCTATATTAAAAACTTAACTAATCTTAGTATGATTTAACTCATCATAAGAATTATAAAGAAGACATTAAATTTCAAATCTTGAATATGTGACGTAAAAGAGCGAGACATCATATCAAACAACACTTTTGACTAAATTCATGGTAGTGTTACTCTCTGTTTTTAACCAATGAAATTGTGTTTATATGTTGATTATTACATTACATTAAAACGAGAAATTAATTAAGTTGAGTTGAGTGAGTGGGCTCAAGATATATATTGAAGATTCTGTAGAAATTTGAAATAATGCGCATATAGATGCATGGGACCAACATTAGAGGATTACTACAAAAAATAAATAAATAAAATAAATGAAAAAGTTAGTGGGGGAAGGGTAATATGGGAAGGGAATCCCAATAATTATTCCATCAAATTATTCTCCCAATCTCGTGCCTATTTCTCTATGAATCTATATATTTCTAGCTATATTATTATTATATAGCAAAATCATATTATTAATTATAATAATATATATGTGTGTGTTTTTTGTGTGCCAAACAATGTGGAAGGAAAATCAAGGTCGGTCACGTATCTTCATCTCTTGTTTTGTATGTGATGGGTTTCGTTCTAAACTTCTAATTAGAAGAATATTTGGTGTATTAACTATTTAAAGACATATACAAAATTAAAATAAAAAAATTTGTCTCTGTCATATTGGGATAGATTTTAGAATGGCCACTAATTGAAATGTTGCAAAAATATTTAGGGATGAATTTTTTTTTTTCAATAGCTAGTAAAATTATCGCGAAAACGATTAGCGCTGCTTTGGGTTATTTAATTGTTGGAATTTTAGTGACAGTTTACACCGTAATCGTTGCTAAATTGCAGTAACTTTTATTGTATTATTTTTTTATTATTATTATAAGGGATTTGGTTGAAAATAATGTTTATAAGAAGTCTCACATTGCTTGTTGTAAGAAGTGTGAGCGGGTCTTACTTTATGTTATAAACAGGAGTTTAAGTTGGGTGTTTTAGGTGTACCAAGTTAATACACATTGTATGACTTTTAAATTCCTTCTTCTACTTTAGAGTTTTCTCTTGTAAAAGTGTAGAGGGTGTAGTTATTGAGAGTGTGTGGGAGTGCTTGGTGCCAGAGTAGAAAATATTGTGGTGTATGGTGTAATCATTGTCCTATAATATTTTCTTGGTTGTCGTTTGACAACGGCCGTGTTTTTTTTCTCCTGTTTTTGGGTTTCCACGTTAATTCTCTTGTGTTGTAATTGTGCTATTATTCTTTCCTTCTTCTCTATTTTTTAATTCTCCATGGGGGCATGGTCACGATGCCCAACAAGTGGTATCAAGAGCTATGGTTCGGTGGATGTAAATTCTTAATATGCTCTGTGGTTGCAGCTTTATCTGATCCTCCACATAAGAAAAGAATTATTATGTGTAGTAGTGTTGGAGAATTGTTCGTTCGTGGTAGCCTGGTTATTATTGTGTTGTTGCAAATGGCACCTTTTTCAAGCGCCGTGAAGTTTGAAATGGAAAAATTCGACAGAAGCATGTTCTTTGGCTTGTGGCAAGTGCAAGTCAAGGATGTGTTGATACAATCTGGGTTACACAAGATGCGGAAAATCTGAGCATATAAGGAGATATTGTTCAGGTGGAGCAAGTTCGGCAAAAGGCTCCGAATCAGACGCTGACGTAGTCTCTCTGGCAGAGAGATATGATGATGTCCTCTGAAATGTTGAGAGATGTATCATTTTGGTAGGTTCGCACTGCCATGGAAGAGGATGAGCTATTAGGGGGTCCTCAATTACATATAGGCATTGGTTGGCGGTTGGTGCAAGTTGTGTGATGGTGGAGTTATGTCGAAGACTGAGTTACTTCCAAGGAAAGCCAACATGGAAGCAACACCATAAAGTCTCAGCAGGGTTTGTTCGACATGTACCGATGAAATTTTTAGAATTGGCTAATTCTAAGTGGATGCACTTTTCTATGGTAGAGTGTGATAGCTATAGAGCTATGATTGTCTGATATTGACAATGTCATTATTTTCAATCAAGGTGGAGATTGTTGGGTTTGGTTGAAAATAGTGTTTATAAGAAGTCACACATTGCTTGTTGTAAGAAGTGTGTGTGGGCCTTTATGTTATAAATAGGGATTTAAGTTGAGTGTTTTAGGTGTACGAAGTTAATACACATTATATGACTTTTAAATTCATTCTTCTACTTTAGAGTTTTCTCTTGTAAGAGTGTAGAAGGTGTAGTCATTGAGAGTGTGTGGGAGTGCTTAGTGCCGGAGTAGAAAATATTGTGGTGTATGGTGTAATCCTTGTTCTATAATATTTTCTTGGTTGTCGTTTGAATTTCTATGTTAATTCTCTTGTGTTGTGATTGTGCTATTGTTCTTTCCTTTTTCTCTATTTTTTAATTCTTCATGGGGCATGGTCACGATGCCCAACAACCCTTTAGAGAGCTAACGAAAAAAATCAGTCGATTTCATCCAATAACCAAATTGAGCAATGGCTAAACAAACTCATTCACTTACCAATTTCTTTCGAAAATTACATTGCTTTTACCCTTTTTCACTTCTTTAATTTCTCCTTATTCTTTCCAAAATCACAACTTTATCCCTCGTCATCTATTACCATAAATTTTAAACACTAAATTATAAATAATAAATCTTAAACTCTCAAATGGTTTAATTTTTTATGTTTACATTTTTTTTATCGGACTCTTGTATGTTCTTTTATATAAATTTTGGATGTTTTTATTATTTTATATTCTAAACTTTTTATATGTATACAAGGTAGAAAAGTACTATTTTTACTTAAAAAATTAATAAAAATAAAATAAAATATTTTATATAATTAACGTCCAATCACTCATAAAAAAATATTCTTATCTTCGTCATTTTACCTTTTTACTGTAGCACATACACCTATTTATAAATAAGTAATTTCACTTAGAGAATATAATATAGAGAATCAACTTTTAATTAAACAACATTAGCCAACTTTAGGATTTAGTTTTTAATTTAAGATTATGGGTTTATAGTTTATGACGATTTATGATCTAAAATTTAGAATAAACAAAATAATTTTAAATAAATTAACTGATGTTACCTAAAAAAAAGTTGATTATTTAGTATTATTTAGTATTATTCAGTGTATATTAAAATTAGTTATGAATACTAGCCATCAGTAAAAAATATATATTTAAAATAAGTTAAGCAACAATATATTTATATACAAATATATAATAGACTTATTTGTGACTAAATTTTAGTATATAATTTTTTTTAACTAGTCCAATCCGATACTTAATTAATCCGATTTGGTTAAACTAATATTTAATTTGATTACTAGATTGGTGAGTGTCTTAATGATACAATAATAATTGAAGCTATAGTTTCTTCCAATCTAAGTGTGAGGTAAGATGGCACCGTCTATGATATATATTTTGCAATTAGGTTGGGTGGGTTTAATTTGTCCTTTGTCGGTTTTATGTCTTATTTTATTTAATTTTAAGAAAAAGAAATTAAATTTTGTGGTGAATTGAAAAGATTCTAGACGATCTTCCACCATCTAAATGATCCTAAAGATTTTACTGCTCTGCAAGAGGGTTTTCCCTATTATATAGAAGAAAGATTTTGCAATTGTTTCATGACATACAATACTTCGAGTAAATAGCGGCGGTTGTCCACGTTAACTAACAGTGGTTTAAAATCGTTGCAAAAAAACTTTCTTATTATAAGTTAAATTATTATATTAGTTCCTATAATTTCATCAAATTTTTAATTAAATTTTTATATTTTTATTATTTTAATTAGATCTTTATACGATATTTATTTTTTTTAAATAGATCACTATTGAGACAAAAAAATTAAATTTAATGAAATATTCTGCCTGAAAAAAATATTCACCATCGATTTAAGACTTGTGTAACAGAATTTTTTTTGTATAGCAGAATATTCTGTTAAATTTAGTTTTTTTAATCTAATTGAAAAGTTTGATATTATATAAAAACTTAATTAAAAAAAATATAAGGACCTAATTAAAAATTTCATTAAGAGAAAGTCTTGGAAACCAATATTAGGGAGACAATAGGTAGCCAATATCATTTTTTCTTCTTTTTTCTCTTCCCTTTTACCACTCAATATTTTCCTAATTATACTCATTGGCTCCTTATGGGTCCCCCAACGTTGGTTGGTTCCCTAGCATTACTCTTTAATTAAACTATATAGACTTACAAAGTAATTAAACCATTATTATATTATGAATTACTTATTCAAAAAGAAAAATTATTAGATAAAAATATATACATGATTATGTATCTAATAATATTGATAATTTATTTAATATCTCGTATATATAATAGAGTATGTAGTAATATATGCATTGAACTGCTACTGTTACGTGTATATTTATTTTATACATTTTTTAATTAATTTTAATATTAAAAATACATAATAAAAATGAGAAAAAAATTTTGTTGTCTTTTATACTATAAGCTAAGACCCTTTGACATTGCATGAAAGATTCCAGTTTTCCCTTATTACTCAACCTTTCTAAAATTGACGCACAAGGAAAAAAGTAAATCAATATCAACATGATAAAGTAGTACAATTAAGTTAAGCAAACTTTTCAAAATTAAAAATTAGATAATAGATCCATACTATAACGCAAGTGCATATATACACACGTATAAGAATTAATACCTTTTTTTTCCCTTGAAAATTAGGACTACTTTTCTGTTGATGTTGCCAACCAATAACAAACTAAATTGCCAAATGATCTTCTCGCTCGTATATCAAACTCCACTTTCCAAATGAATAAACCTACTAAAGTAGTCCAATTATTTCTACTTTGTTGTTTGGATTTTATCATTTATAATATTTGTCATGAATTTAATTTTGATACGTCGTGAGTGTAAAGTTTTGCACATGTATCTAATCACGTAATTTCACATCAACAAAAAAACTTATTTTTTTATTAATTTCGTGATTGGTCATCCAAAAAAAGATATTATTGTACGACTGTATAAAACGTTTTACATCATCGATGCATCAAAATTAAACTCGATATGTCATAAAATTATTTTTTCTAAAGTTTAAACTGATAAAAGAAGACAACATAAATAATTATATATCTAATATACTTATGACACAATACCTTCTTTTTATTATTATTATTATTATTTTAAATCAATCTTTGCATATACTTTCTTTCTCTTTTATTTGTCTTATGCTAATTATTTTTTTAAGATTTAAAAAAAATTGAACTCTATCTAAACCTTTAAATCATTACAATGTCATAAAATTACTTCTTCCAAAAACTTGAACAGACAAGAAGGTGCAACATCAATAATTATATCTCTGACAAAACTAATCATTTAAATTTTCATTGAAGTATTAATAACCTTAATTAATTGATTCATAATATAATTTCTTTTACATAAAATAGCACAATAATTCCTTAAAATTATTTTTTTATATATAAAGTAAATTTACTTCTATATTATTTAATCTGTGTAAAATCACATCAGGAATAACTTCCTAAATAAAACACGTAATTTTATTTATTTATTTATTTGGTCTCCTTTAATTTCTTAGTGAGAATGAACATCAAATTTGACTATGCCGAAATTAGTCACTAAATAAACACAGTTTCAGTTTTGAACTATGAGATACTACCAAAAATTGAAAATACGCCTTTGACAAGACATACATATAATAATTAAAGTGCCAACTTCAGAATTGTCACATATATATTACCAATAATCATCCAATTAAGCTCTCAAATAATAAATAAAACAAAATTGCTGTTTCAGGAATTTCGGCTCAGCACTGTGCTGGAAAAACGTTGTAATCATGCCATGTGCCAACGAAATTTCCTCAAGCCATAAATTAAATGTTATCGCTGCCTTCTTTTAAAATATTCAAGAAAGTTCGTTATTTGTATATTGGTTTTAGTTTTTTTTTTTAATTGAAAAGAAGGGATTTTTGGATTTTATTATAGGTATATATGTTTTTGTTTTATGAATAAGAATTATTGTAAATGTTTTGAGAATCAAAATTTATTAATGGTACTATTATTTGTATGAATGGAATTTACAAGTAGCTAGTAACAATACATAACTATTTTTTACATGTATACAAACTCATTATTATATAACTAAAATTATTCTTAGTTATTAAAATAGTGGCAGTTACCGCAAATTAAGAATGTGAAAACCCTTATAAATATAATTGCGGTTAATCTATTTTGCGACGGTTATTTCAGTGATTATATAAATCACAACAAAACATTTTCCGACACTAGTATAAATAGCCATGGGGCAAACCGCGCTAAACATTTTACGATGATTCAAAAAAGTTGATTATCTAGCATTTGGAGTTGTCGCTAACTATCAAGATTGTTGTAGTGTATACTACCAAATCCACTTCAGCAGACGGATGTTTATGTCAACTGCAGCTAAATGGCAATTTTGTGTCAGTTGAGATGTTAGGATTGGAATTAAAGAATATAAAAATTAAATAAAAAGATGTGTATTATTAATTGTATGAATTAGAGTATAAGAAGATTTTGTAATTTGGTTTGATTGAAAAAGATGAATAAAAAAAGGAATAATTCTCTTTATTTTAAGTGAAATAGAGAAAAACTCCAAAATGCACAAAATTCAAGGATTGATTAATTTTTGTCTATCTAATATATACAATACAATGATATCACCTTTTTATTTACAATACTATAACACTATAATTCTAATGAGCTTAGTTAATGATCTATCATAACATAAGATGTAGGAGTAAACACCACACTTATCTAGCGGCGGTTTTCTTATTCGCTAACGATGATTCAAAAACATATATTACCACGATGTGAGTGCATATATGCCATATAGATCATTAATTATTATTATTTTATGGCTTAATTAAATAAGCAAAATTATGTGGTAGAAACAGTGTCAATGTCACGATATTCACGAACACATGAGATTATTTTCCCAAAAGACAGAGGAAAAGTAGATATACGCATTTTCCCTAAGCATGCGTGCTAATAGCTCATCCTTTTTATTCATGTGTTTAATTAAACATATAGCTTGTATTTTTTTTAAAAAAAAACTCATAAATATAAGAGTAAACACTATTCCTCACTCCTGAATTTTTTGTTTTAAATTTGGTGCCCTTTAATAAATCAAAATCCCAAAGCGGCACCCAAACAATTAAAAAATTGTATAAATCGACTCCTGACACATCACCAATTCTCAAGTGATTTCAGGGGTCAATTTGTCTTATTTAAAAATTAATTTGTACCATTTTTAAATTGTTTCAGGACTGCTTTGGAGTTTTCGATTCATTATGGAGCGTCAAGTCCAAAACAAAAAAGTTCAGGAGCTGAAAATGATGTTTAGTCTAAATATTACAATGAATTTGCATTATTCATTGAATATTTTCCCCCCACTTGAGTGGCAACTTTATATAATAAGATTAAGATGGATGATGCGCATGCATGAATGGACATGAATATATTAAAGCAAATTTAATAATAGATCACAGAGAGTTTAATAATTAACCAAATGAATTTTCTTATAATTAAACTGCCATTAATTAAATAAATAATTATAAAGTATTTGAATCTTGAGGTTTTTAATAATTAAAAGATTTATGCATATCCTAGATGATCCAGTATCCCCATATATAAGAATACTATGAAGTTGAACTAAAGTAATGTTCTAGTAAGTGACCAAGAAAAAGGTAATGTTCTAGTTGAATGTTAACTATTATCATTATAAAATAATAATAAAGTATTGAAACTTTAACTTCTTTCTTCTTGAAGTATATTATATATCATGATCTCTATTAGTATCTTAATAATATATTTGAAAAACTTGCATTGCATTATTGGAAGTTCTTTTCTTTAATTAAGCAGTATATGACCCTCCACATCAAAGATACTATATTATATATTCTCATCCAGTATCTACATGTATATATTTATATAATAATTTTATATATATATATATATCTATTTTATAAATCAACTCTAACTAAATCATTTATTTCTATTATAAATAAAAAATTATTTTAATATTAAATAAAAAATTATTTATGTATTATTTTTTGTGCTATTTGATATTAAAATTATTTTTTAATTTAATATAAAAATTAAGAATTGAGTTAGACTTGATTAGAAAAAATATATATATACCTAGCCTAACCATATATATATATATAAGAGAAAATTTATGAAATCTCATATATAACTCCATTTATATATTGTTTACTAGCAGGATTATTTATTTATGATATAAAAAATAAGTAGGCATCCAACAGCTCCTTTAATTTTCTCAGTGATAAAGTGTAATATCCTGCCAGATTATTAGATTTTAATTCATGCATTGTTTTTTTTCTTTAATTTATTCATTCTTTAAAAATGTGTGCCATTTATTTTAATTACACCACAATTGGATTAAAGGTATTAGAAAGCAATCTAATAGTAATTAGAAATTTAAATTTACTCCAAACAAAAACAATGTGAAGTAGTTTAAATAGTATATGTATATATACGGATATGGATATGGAAATTTAAACCCCATCACTCTTTATACATATAAATAATTGAACATATATGTGTTTTCAAATTTATTAAAATATTTAAAACTTCACATAGAGGCTTATTTAAACTTCACTAGAAATTTATATGATTGCTTATTAGAAATATGACTGATAGTTTTTATAAGAAGCATTTGTTTAGTTTCAACTTCATCTGACAAATAATTATTAAATAGAATTGTTTATTTATTTAAAAAATTAATAAAGCAAATTTTTTAGCATTTATTCAATACATTTTATTTATTTATTTTTATTTTTTCAAAAATAAAAAATTGCATTTTTTTAGAACTATAAAACAATCATATCATAAACTTTTTTATTAGGAGTTATGAATTAGGTCCATGTATCTATTTCTGTGACTATTATTTTTTGGGTGGATATATAAATCAGACCTAGCCATTTTCAAAAAAGAGATTGGCTATGGTTTTTTGGTTAGTGATATGCATACACTTTCATAGACTTTGAAGTGTGACACTCTTCTACTCAACCGTACCAAAATGGTCCTGCTCAGCTTAATTTGTAAGCACAATGTTGCACATGAATGAATCAATGAATAATAATAATAATAATAATAATTAATAATAATTATTGAATTGAACACAAGCTGAGTTTTGGTCCCAATCTTACCACATTCCATGGTTGAACTTCTTGGTGAAGCTTTCAATCATAGGACCCCCCATCATCATTATCATCTCCCTTGCCCATCTCCACTCTTCC
>JASCZI010090653.1:136289-196199 GCA_036250425.1 Stylosanthes scabra | reverse complement strand
TATATATATATATATATATATATATATATATATATATATATATATATATATATATTTATTTATTTATTTTATTGATATTTAATAAGATGCAAACTTGGATTATTATTATTGTACGAATGATCCTTAAAAAATACCTAAAAATCAATTTGGTCTCCTAAAAAAAATTTATCGTCTCAATTTGATTTTGAAAGATACCAATGTAGGTTAAGTTAATTTTTTTTTAACTTTATCTATTGATGTGTTACTATTAAAAGGCGTGACTACTCAACATATATTCAAGAGAACGAATTAGATATCGATTATCCTCGTGTCCTTGGATTAGAACTTCATAAGAAATGGTAAGGGGAAGTGTACCTTCAAGAGTCAAGACTCTCGACACGCATGACCGGAGGCTTCGGTGACGAAGGCGGATTGATAGAGATGTGTCTAATATAGGGAATACCAGTTAAGAGTCACCAAATAAGGGTTGGGAAGTTCTTAGTAGTGCAATATGGAGGTAGGGTTATAATTATATATTAGATGATTATATAGTATTAGATAGTTGAGATTCTCATAAAATCTTGTTATGATTCTATCTTATTTTATCAGGATGTATAATCTTTATATTTGCTCTTTTGGACCTTACTCTTAAGCTTTTGTTCTCAATGGATTGATTTTTTCGGACCGATCTGTTACGAATAAATGCTTACAATAAAGTCGATCACATATCGCATTTTTAATGTGTTATGTCGCACTCACGTTATTAGAAAAATTAATTAATTAAATTCAACTTACATTATAAATATTTTTAAAAATTAAATTGAAATATTGAATCTTTTACTATCTGTATGTAATATTTAGCGAAAGTTTAAATATTAACCATTAGAAATTAGTATTTCATACATATTATGATGTGCACACTAATATAGTTGAATTGAATACCAAGTGGTATAACACATAACACTAACCATATTGATGTACACTTAAATCGAATCTCATATCTTCTTGAAACCAAAGACAAGTGACAACTAACAGTGATAACTAACTACTATAGTTCAAACAATATAACTAACAAGCACATCTCAACATATATAACTGAAACTAACTAACTACAATAAATACTTAAAACCATTTCTCACAATTGATCCCACCAAATACATGACAAGATATACAACAGTTGTAATATGGATTAATATATGACACTTGAAAAGAAGCAAAATTAATGCGGTGCACTATGCATGTTTCTTCTCACTATTGACAATGGAACTATATATGAAACCTTTTCTTCAAATTAATAATTAATAAAAAAATTTTAAAAAGAAAATGAAGTATGTAGAAGAAGAAAACAGAAGCTATATATCATTTCAAGTGTGTTAGTTTCATGAACATGTAAATCCTGGTCTAAAAGCTTATCCTTCTTTAGCACATGTCCATCTTTAATTATATGATGAAATGAAAATGAAACACGTGTAGAAATTATCTTCATTCCTTTATGAAGCATCTCAACCAATAGTGGGTTATGTTCATGGAAAATAACCACCTTTTTCTCTAGGCATTTCTCTATATTTTTTTTTTTCTTTCCCAAGATATTTCTCAACGCGATAGATTAAGGACTAATCTTTTGACGAAAATTTTGAATTTTTTTTTTTGAAAAAATGATTTATTTGATAAGTTATTATTAGAAATAGATAGTGACGATCTATAACCACTGCAAAACACAACAATAAATTAAAATTAAGAAATCAGCGACAATTAAATCCGCCGCAAAATACATTACTACGGTATTTTATATTTCTCGATCATTATATTTATGTTGTGAAAAATCATCATAAAATTATTTAGCAATACCGTAATATGCGATGATCGATTACCCATTGCAAAATCATTTCCTACGAAACAATAAAACAATCGCCATTAAGTCATGCCTGTCTTCTAGCGAGTTCTCTTCATCTTTTTATATGTAAATTTTTATTCTAAGATTGATCCTTAAACCCTACTTCCAAATATATATGTTAATATATGCTTGCAATAGGTATTATACCTAGCTAATAAGTTCATCTCTCATAGAAATTATTTTTCTATTGCTAATAATGATTATTTGTTTTAAATGAATAAATGAAATCAAAACCAATGACGCATAGAAAAAATGTGTAGAATTTGATTTAGTTGACTTTATATATAAAATTATATATGCATTATTATTGATTGACTTCCTGTTTGTGACAAACAAGGAATCAACACAAACAGTGATTTTCCATTATGTATCTTACAAGGTAGTATTTTCCATTATGTATCTTACAAGGTAGTACTTAGAATGCAGAGCCCAATAAAAGAGAAAATTTTGTTGTATACAATGGAACAATTTTTTTTTTTTTTAAAATGTTTGCATGGCCATTAACCAGAAGAGATCGATTTGCATGATGATAATAAAGATATTGTCGGTGAAATAATACATTATATGGTTCCCATGTTTGTTGCATTTAATTTGGATAAATCTGCATGTGTCACACTGCAATAATTATAAAGGTTCTAATTAAAATGGAGAAACTTAATAGTAATAGTTTGAGCCACCAACTTAATTATTAGTTTCTATTTACACCATTGGCTCAAGGTGTTTGGATCAGTTTAAGTAGATAATAATAATTAGCAACAAAATTATATATACGCATAACAATACATAATCAACTTGGAATGTGGCTATTAGTACCTTACTTGTCCAATCAATTATGTACCAAAATTTCGAATGTAATAATTAACTGGTGAACGCTAAACTCTTAAATAAAATTTAAATAACAAGAAATTATTATGTGTCCTATTAAGTTAGGGTTCCTAGAAAAAAAAACGAGTGTCACAGAAAGAATTATCAATTAGATGAATTGTAGATATATACTATTAAAATTATATATATGATGATGATGGAAGTTAATAATTAAAGTGTAGTGGGGTGTATGTGATGAGTCTGTGACCACTTAAGGTGGATGAGATGTGTAATATACGAAGGACTTATTAGTTGAAAAACTACTACTTAATGATGATGTAGAATATTCATTCAAAATTCTTAAAATTTGAGAGGTGTAGATTTGCTTTGTCCTATGATAATTGAGTTTGACCTTAGTTGAAAACTGGAAAGAGAATTGAATAATAATATATATATTTAAAAAATAATGTGAGACAGTTTTATCTAACAATATACAATTATTGACTAATATATATGTTATAAGAGGATTGGCTGCTTTAATATATTTTTCTGGTTAAATATATCTGTAGAGTTTAAGGTTAAATAATTAGTAGTCTAGACATTATTCTGAATACTACTTTTGATTATATAGTTTTAATTTGTGGCGTAGCGTGTGCTTTTTTTTTAACAATTAATATTAGTGTACACATAAAATATATAAACACATCTTAATTAATTATTTTTTCAAGTGGAAAAAATTTATGTGTTATTTTTTTAATATATCTTATTTTTGAATTGTTTTGAGACACTTGATTGAATATTGGGTTCAACAATGACTATTGACTTAAGTTGACGGAATATATCACTTGATGATGATGCACATACATATACATGAAAATGGAAATTATTTTTCAATTTTATTTATATGCTCTGAAATCTCTCAATTGTATCCATCAATACACCTCTTCATTCCTTTTGTTGTTTGATTTTCTAAAGAATTGAAAGAGACATACATGAATGAAACAATATCGTAACAAGATATGGCATTACAAATTAAAGAATCCTTTTGGCTTTAGCCTTCCTTTTCTTCAATGGATTCTTAACTATTTCTTCACTCCCATTGTTCTCATTGAGTCAGTTTGTGACTAGAATTAAAGAATTATAGACACACAATGAGTATTAAAATTTTAAAATTTACAGGAAAAAAAAAAAGAGCATTCTGAGTTGAAGAGTGGTCCAAGCCATTAGGGTTTTGCTATGAAGAAGGCATGGTGCAATGAAAATTATGCAATATAATCCTTACCCTACTATATGCTTATTATTGATTGATCCCACCAAAATTATTATAACTAGTAAGTGTTGTGTCATGTGTGCGTGGACCATGCATTTGCACGGAAATGAAAGAAGAAAAAAAATATTTTCTTTTTCAATATAGGAAAGTTTCTTATTTTAGCTCACTAACATCTTACAGTATGGCTGAATTGTGTTTGTTTTTTTTTTTTTTTAATGATAATTTACCCGATGAATATAAAAATTAGTTATTTTGCTTATATATATAGTTTACGTAATTAGATATAGGGGTAATGCATGAATACTAATATGAACATGAGACATGACATAACATGAGACACGCCGACACACTAATTTCAATTTTTTATATGATACGGGATATGTGACATATATATAAAATATTATGTATTTTTAAAAAAATTTATAATATCTTGATAACTTATTTATATTAAAATTCAAACTAATATTTTTAAGTATTTTTAATATTTTTTAATTATATAAAGCATTTAAGATAACTATTAGTTTTAAGAAATAATAATATATATTACTTTTAAACTCATTTTGAGGATATACGTTAAGAATAAAGTTAGACACACGAACACGTGATGGTATTTTGAAGTGTCAAATATGCCCAAAAATGTATTTTTTTTGTTTTAAGGACACCGATCGATGGACACAGAAGGCATGCGTGTTGGACGAGTGTCGATAAGTGTTATGTCTAAAAAGTGTCCGACACGTGAACATATATCAATTCAACAAAGTTTCCGGGTTTCGTAGAGTATTAGAAATAAAATTTTATATAAAAGTTATTGATGATTTATTATGGGATAGATGCTCTTCTAATTCTTAATGATTGAGGTCAAATTAAATTGGTCCCAAATCTTTTTTATTGTCAAAATGGTTCTTAAGTTATGATATGTGTTTAATATCACATTTTTTTACCATTTTGCCCTCCTCATTCTTCTCCATTCTCTTAATTCTGCGAGCTTTCCTTGCCAGTCACTTAATCTCCTCAATTTTCTTTCCTCCCACAACTTGGCCCATCACATAAAGCGCATTGCTACCAATACCATTTCCATGGAGCAAAAATCCCTATTTTCGCTTCATTTATCTCCAAGTTGCCATCGTTGGGCCTCGATTCTTTAATTCACAATAAAGAGAAACGATAAAATAATTTGATACAAAATAGTCCTAAAAAAACACATACCGCCAAATTTAAAGATATTCAAGGCAGGAACTTTAACAAAAAAAAAATCCGTTGAATTTAACGGTGTTCTCAGAGACTCACAAGTCTTTCAAATCCTCCACTTCTTCAAAGGTATCAGCGTCATCATCTTTGCCGTGAGGCTTCTGGGATGGAACCTCAACGGAGAGGGGCTCGTTTTCTTCAATGGACTACTTAAGGTAAGGGACAAGAGTAGTGGTTTCTGGTGGTGGCGGCGCAGCGCCATCTTAGTTGAACCTGACCCTCTGGACCTTGCCATTGAGTGCCCTCGGGGAGATAAGAGGATGGCTGGGCTTGGGGTTTAGGGGTGTTGAGGAGAAGGTTTTGAGAATTAGGGTTCTTAGAGTAAAAAATCATGTATATGAAATAGGAGTAAACTTGTCCAAAAATACCATTTTAAACCAAAATATAACATTTGTATTATATAAAAAAAAATCATGATTAAATTAATTTTGACTTCAAACATTTTTTACTATAGTTATGCCATAAATAGTTAAATTGCATTCGATGATGAAATTATCTTAGACTACCATAGTAATTACTAATTAAGTAGGTTATTGTTTTAAAGATTGCAACAATAACAAGAATTCATGTAGTGTTAAATAAATTCTATGTGGCTAATATGCCCTGTTTACATTTACATATTTATTATATGTATCTCGTTATTCCCAAAAAAAAAAAACCTTTATGCTCAAATCTCCACTATTAATTCGAGAGATATTGGAACAGTGATACTATGAATAAAAGAAGTCATTATTCAAACAAATTTCTAATCAAATATTCTTAAAAGAATCCATAGAAAAAGTCAGACTTTTTCTTCTTTACTTCTCTAGCTAATTTGCATTCATCTTCTTCTCCTCCCTCTTCCTTCTTCCTCCTTTTTTATTCTTTTGTTGTACTTTTTTTATTTTTTCGTGTTTTTTATTTTCTTTTTCTCTTAATATTATTCTTCTCCTTCTTGAGAGTGAAAAAAAAAGAAACAAACACTTGTTTAATATTATATTCTAAAATCATCTATTTTGAAAATTTTTTAGTTTGAGACATATAAATAATTATAAATCTAGTAATTATGATATCTGATCTTATATTTGTTTGTACACTCACTATTAGCTCATTTGTATTTATATGGCTATCAATTTTTTTTCTTGATTTTATCCCGCATATATACACCAAAAAAAAAAATTCCTACAGAGAAGGTAAGACAGCATAAATGTAATTAATTATGGTGTATTTAATTTTATGATGTAATTTTAATATCTATAAGAATTAGAAGTTGTATATTTTTCTACTATTAAACATTTTAAAAGCACAGGGAATACAAAAAATTTATATTACAAGAATTAACTTTTTTAACATTACCATTCAATTTAATTTATTTAATTATTATATCATTTTTGCAAATTTTTGGATATTAATATATTATCATCATCATTAAGTATTGTATCACACTAAATATAATTCATTCAACATATTTTTTTATTTTTTATAAATAAAAGCATCCACCTATATATGTAGAACCATAAACCTAAAAATTATAATTAAAAAAGTAAAACAAAAGTACTATAGATTAGTCATATTCTTGTCCTTTAAAAATTGTTGCCTTATATATAATTGTACCATAGCCCTAAAGTTGTGGCTTCTGAGCTCTGAAGGATCATGTCCACAATTGTAATTAATAGCTTTCTTTAATTCCGTTAGTTATATTTTTTTTTTCAACATTGTCTTGGATGAAACTCAACATTATATTGTCTCCACATATAATTTACATGATAAAATTTTTTTTCTCTATTTTTAAAATGTGTGTTTTTGAGATTTCTAACGCCACATATAGTGCTTTATTAACTGTATGTTTTCCTTGTATCATTATTATTTGATATGATATGATGATTATACCTTTTTTTTTTCTTTATTGGTATGATATTATGATTATATATACTTGATAGCTACTGCATTGGATGATCTCTGTTAGGCGGCGTTTAGTAACTGAGAAAATAGAATATAAATTATTAAATAAAAGATAAGGAAACAAAAGAATATATTAGAAAATATATATACTAAAAAGTAGAGACAAAAGAAAAACACAAATTTTTTGTCTTATTTTAAACCCAAAACTACCACTATTATTACTTTTGAAAAAAAGTATTATTATCGTCGTAATGATTTTCTGCAAAAATCAAATTTATCATGATCATTATTTTTGTCTTAAAATTATCATATAAATTAAAAATACCAAAATTCAATTGTGTTGACGAAAATACATTTTCTCCTTATTGTTGTTGTTGCTGTTCACTACAAAAAATACGTCTGTTACCGGTAGATTTATCGACGGATTTTTTCCTCATTTTCGCCACTTTCACCGTTACTGGCGGATTTTGAAAATCTACCCCTAATTACCGGCGGAAAAATCCGCCGGTAATGATTCACCATTGGCAAATTTGCGATAGATCGACGTTATCGGCGGATTTCTCCCGGCTAATTTCGCCGGTAACGTTAAAGTTTTTTTTTTAAAAAAAAAAACAAATGTCTAAAATATCACCAAAAAAATTTGTCAATAATTCCTATAGTAACAGTGATAGAATTAAAAATAAATAAATAATAATAACTAACCATTTTATAAACCTGTATAAAATCAACCAAATCAACCAACAAAATATGAAATTAAAAAAAAAAAAAAAAAAACAGTTAGGCATGAAGGCTTCCTATGCATAGCTTTGAATGTACAGAGCTTTTAATTACGATCTCATTCAACATTACAATTAGCCAAGTCATGAAATTCTTAAGACGCAATTACAACTAAAAGAACATACCACTCTTTGGGAAAGTAAAGCAGAAATCAGAAAAAGCAATGCCTTCATACGGCTTTGGAATGATAGAATCCTTGCTTCAAGTCTCTTTTTTTTTTTGGTCAAATGCTTCAAGTCTCTTCAATGCACTTACTTGAGATGTGTATGTTTCAACTCTTAAGAACTTTTTGCATATCCAAGCCTGATTCTATGGTAAGACCTTCAAGTGCATGCTTTTGCAATTATCTATTCATTAAACATACCCTAACTTAGGCTAAGCCCAATTCAAAAACAAAAAACATATCCTAACTTAGCAATAAAAATATTCAAGCAGAGGTGCACAACTGCATAAGATTATTGCAACATGATGTTGCAACATCAATAACTACAAAATATTCCAGCTACCTCATCTCTTAAAAGATTTTCAAAATGTTGAATGTCACTCCCTAAAATGCTCAGAGTTGCAACCAAGAAGTTGAAATCCTGCTAGTAATAAAAGCTTAGAGATCCAAGTTCTAGAAAGTTCGAAGAGTAAGCACCTTCTTCTTTGAAAATCTTTAATATTTAATGTGCTTTCCACTTGAGCATAGAAAAATTTATACCCTCAATCAATTAAGTGTTTGTTTGGATTGGCTTTTTTTAAGAAAAAAGTGCTTTTTTGTTTAAAAAAAGATACTTTTCATCAAATTTGTATCATTTGGATGTATTTTTTAAAAAAGTACTTTTATTTAAAAAAGCAAATTATGTATTTTTTTAAGAAGCCAGCAATGTGTTGCTTTTTAAAAAAACAAAAAAAATAATTTCTATTAATAAAAGATCTTTTTAAATAAGACATAGATAAAAAAAATCTTTTTTCAAAAATCAATCCAAACTTACCCTAAAGCATTTGACTCTTTCAAAAGTCATATAAAAGATAAAGTGACAATGAGTAAAAATATTCATACAATATAACTTTATTTATATAAAATTACCTGGCTACAGATGTACAAACACCTTCCACCAAATGGTCTTTGAAAAGCACAGGTATTGTTACCTGGCTTTTAACTCAGCATAATGATTTGGATTTTGTTTACCATGATATCCTAAGTGTTGTCAAAATGAACATCCAAAATTCTTCTGTCGTACATGTTTGATCAAGTTGAATGATCGTTTCAACTTTCAAATGCAATCAATTTGTTTTGCATAGTAAGCACTTGAGATTTGATTTCTGATTCTTTGCAACATGTTAATGGATTATTGACTTGTGATTAATTATATTCCGGTAGTCAGAAGACGCGACAGTGGTGTTTAAGGAAATTGAGAGTTTGGAGATTTTGATTGTTTGAGACATTTAAGGTTTTTAGGGTTTAGAGATTTTTCAATATAATAAGTACAATAATAATTATTTGTTAACTAACAATAATAAATAATATTTGAGGGGATAAAATAGTTAATATATTTTTTAATAAAAAATTCAAATATTTGTAGCAATTTTGAAAGAGAAAAAAATGTTTGTGGTAAAATTGATTTTTACACAAAACCTTTATGACATAAAAAGTATTTTTTCTTTATTATATTCTATGTATCTCTCAGCTCGATAGGCTAAGCGTGAACACTGATACGAACATGGAACACAACACGACACGAGATACGAGACACTCTGACACATTAATTTCAATTTTTTATATGATACGAGGACGCGTCATATATATAAAATATAATGTATTTTTTTAAAAATTCAATAATATCTTAATATTTTATTTATATTAAAACTCAAATTAATATTTTTAATGTCTTTTTAACTATATAAATTAAATATTTAAGATAATTTTTAATTTTAAAAAATATTAATATATACTATTTTTAAACTCATTTCAATGATATAAGTTAAAAATAAATTTGGACATGCGGACACGTGATGATATTTTGGAGTATCCAGCATGTCCAAAGAAGTATTTTTTTTTGTTTTTTCAAGGACACGAATGGACATGGCAGACACACATGTCGAACGAGTGTCGATGAGTGTCGTGTTAAAAAAATGTCCGAGACGTGGACACGCTAATTCAATGAAGAGTCCGTGCTTCATAGCTAAGAACTAATATGTCGCGGATCGAAGATCCGTTTAAGGGTTTGCTGATGGCCAATGGATTATTGTAGGCACAAAACGATATTCGAATCCAGGACACTTGCTTAAACAATCTAGTAAGCTAATCACTAGACCAATCCAACATAGTTATATTTATTATTCTTTTATCAGCAACAACTAGTCTACTACTACTTTTTTATTTTTTTCACAATTCTGGTGTGATAAAATTATTTTTGATACCACTGTTTATTTATTTATTTATTTCTTGTCTTAGTTGATGTTTGAATTTTAGATTTCTTAAAATGAAAAAAGGTGATACCATACCATATGAACTACATTTCATCGATATTTTTTCTTTGGTATTTCCACCGTTTATTATTTACTAGTAACCAGATACGTGCTAGGAGTTGCACTTCTACTTGCCGTATTGATCTACATATGGCGACGAAGACATTGGTCAATATATGGAAACATTGAACATTTTTTGCTAGACAGCAATCTAAACCCCATAAGGTATGAATACAAGGAAATCAAGAAAATGAGTGGTGGTTTCAAAGTGAAATTGGGTAAAGGTGGCTTTGGTGCCGTGTACAACGAAAAACTTCGCAGTGGTTCTGATGTAACAATAAAGATGTTGAACCAATCCAATGCTAATGGCCATGACTTCATCAACGAAGTTGCTAGAATTGGAAGAATACACCATGTTAATGTGGTACGTCTTGTTGGATACTGTGTTGAGAAAAAAAAGTGTATAAATTCATGCCTATTTATGGATCACTCGATAAATACATATTCGTCAAGGAAGGGACCGTGCCTTTAAGTTATGAGAAATGTATGAAATATCTCTCGAGGTGGCTTGTTGCGTATTTGCATCAAGGTTGTGATATGCAAATTCTACATTTTGATATCAAGCCGTATAATATTCTTCTGGATGATAACTTCGTTTCTAAGGTATCAGATTTCGGACTTACAAAGCTGTATCCGGTAGATGATAGCACTATTACTTTGACTGCAGCAAGAGAAACTTTAGGGTACATGGGTCTAGAATTGTTCTAAAAAAACATTGGAGGAATGTCTTACAAGGCCGATGTCTATAGCTTTGGAATGCTTTTGATGAAAATGGCAAGTAGGAGGAGAAATTCAAATGTTGATGCCGATGAATCAAGCCAATTCTTCTTTCCATTCTGGATACATGATCAACTTTATGAAGAGAGAGATTGAAATCGAAAATGTAGTGATCGTCCTTCAATGAACAAGGTAGTACAGATGCTGGAAGGGAACAACGATGGAAGTCTTGCAATGCCTCCAACGCCTTCTTTCTATTCGAATGAAGCTTCTAGACATGATAAGGAGATAAATTCCGACCAAGCATTGAGCATGGATTCCTCTAGTACTAGTTATCATGGTGAAACCACAACTTACTATTCAATGGAGGATGATGATTAACTTATTAGAACAGAGCATATTATGTAATAGAAGTGATATGAATTGTTCATGTTAGATCAGATCACATATTCATTTTCTTATGCAACATAGTTGTTGTACTATGTTGTACTGTTACCAAGAAGGACTATGTAATTTATCTCATTCAATTGGATCTTTAACAATAATATTTTGAGAGAGTGAATATCATTCTAAATAAAGAGGAAATTTGATTTGGTGTAATTTTTAGAACTTTCAAGGTAAAAAGGTTATATATATTTTCAGTGCCGATAAAAGTTGTATATACAACTTGTATAATATTAGTAATTGAGTTGCTGACGCATTAGTTTGTTTGGGTCATTCTGTTGAATGTGTATGTTTATAGCCCAATTATCCCGTACAAATCAATTTCGTATAGAGATAAATGTGGTATTGATATATATGTTATATCAAATGCTTTGATGATGACATTGTTGTGGAGGAAAGTATTAGAAAGTATTTTTTACATTATTTTTCTTTCTATATATACAGTTGCATTAATATCATATAAGAGTCCAATTAGACATATTTTTCTTTCTAATTTAATTGTGTAATCTTATTTTTGGAGTTTGATTGTGTTTATCCAGCAACCTAAAAAAGAATCAATTTAAGAAGGAAATTTTAAAATTGCTTTGTACAAAGTCATAAATACTTATATCATAAGGATGATTTACTTGCAAGAAAAATGCTCTTTATGCATGATTTCACTTATGTTACGAAAAATGCAAGTGGAAGTTGCATTGAACGAGTGAAATGAATTCTTTGTATTGCAATTCACCATTAGATCAAATAAACATGTACTCTACTTTTATATGTAGAATTAGGGCGCCACTTAGTTACAGATGCCGAAAACAACTTTAACTAAATACTAATTGTATTAGCCATTTGTAATTTGACATGTGTCAACTTATTTAAATATGGTTAAATCACAAAAACCAAATAATATAATAGAGGTTTAACCAATTTTTTAATTTATTGGTGAATCAGGTAGTGTATGGGTCATGTGTGTCGGCCCTTTTTATGTTATTATATGAGCTTCTTAATTTATTTGTAACTTTGGGCTTTAACAATGTATTATGTTTTAACAAAAATAATTATTCTCAAAAGAAAATAAAATAAAACAAGAGGGAAAAAAACACGTTACATGCCCAGAAACATTATAATTTAGCAATTGTTTTTGTTTTCGGTTTTGTTTGGTTTTCTTTTTGGTTTATATTTTTTTTATGGGCTTTTGCTTTTTTATATTGACCATAAATTTGTTTTAAGAATATATATATAATATTAATAATTTATTATTTTTTAATTTAAATTATTCAATTTTATATTTTTTCTTTGAAATGTATATATTGTTTATTTATTTTTTTTCATTACTACTATTAAATAGTTTTCGTGTACTTAAAAAATATTTGGAATAATTTCTTAATTAACTAAAAAATTTTAAAAGTATAGTTACGCCAACAACTTATATAAGTAGTAAAAATAAATTATAGTTGAATTAATATAGTTGCACTATAATTTTGATTATTCACTTAAAATTGATACGCTTCTATTTCAACTTTTTTAAATAAGGTTGGACTTTGTCCCTACAACTCTTTTGAATTATAAATAATCTTGTAGATTATGTATTTTCGATTATCTTATAAATCACTTAACGAAGTAGATTCTCTTTCTATTCACTTGAAATCGTATATGATTTCTTTCTAGACCAAACATGAATATTTCAATTTATTTGGTTACTACACTCAATTACTTATAGAATAATAGTGCTTAAAGTGAGTCAAGTTAGCTCATTAATCAACTCAAGTTTTAGTCATGATCGTTTCACCAAGTCAAGCTCATAAATTTTATTGGCAGACTTTAAGCTAGAATTTGAACTCATTAATTAAAAAAATTAAACTTAAATTTGAATACTCAACAATTTTTTTCATATGCATGAGACTCGTTTGTTTCTAAATCATTTATAGTCCACTAGTTTGAGGTCTTTTTGGATGAACTTGAAGCATAGAACTGTTTTAGAAATAGTATTCGGTAGAAAAGATTTTAGATAATGTCATTTGGGTCAACGATTTCATCTGTCAATGTATTTTTTCTGACAATAATAGAGCTCTCGTTGAAATTGAAATCATGTTCGTTCAGTATGCTTTTTTTTTTTAGTAAATAGGATTCTTAATCTCTCATTATCTATTCCTTCTTCTTCCACATTGTATCTTTTGTTGTGTTTTTTTTTTCTCAATCATAGTTCTATTTTATTTCTTGTCGATTGTTTCAATATATGTAAGTTTGGGTTTTGCGCTTGTTAGAGAGAATGATTGTTAGATTTTTGTAATTCTTTTGGCTTGCTATTCTGTTTTGGTTCTGATACTTTATTATAATTTTCTTGCTTTCGATATAACAAAATATAACAGAATTCTTCTTTAGGCCTTTCCCTTTTATTCCTATATGTATTTGCCTTGCATCAATTCAAAAAATTGTTATTCAGTTCAGTTACTTCAAATTCTCTTCTTCTTCATAAGTGTTCTTGTTCATTCTATAAGTTGTAATAGTACCACCCTGTTGTTGTTCTTTTTCATAAGTGTTCTTGTGCCATGCATTTTATTTGATGGGTGATTTTCTTCTTAATATTCTATTCTTCTATCTAACAATTATCTAATGGTTTATTATTTTTCTTCAATCTAATATTAAGAGTAAAATTTCTTGTTTTTTGCCGGTACACACCGAATGCCACTATAACTCCCTTGAGAAAGCCGAGCATAGACTTTACTTGCGTTGGACGAGAAGGTAACAACCAAGCACAACTAGATGATGAGTTGTTTATATCTCCTATGCGTTGGATGAGAAGGTAACAACCAAGCACAACTAGAAACACATCCTCAACATAAGTTGCATTGTCTTATTTTTTGTCCTTCAACTATAGGTAGTGAATGATTATATGAGGATGAAGTTGCCTCTGGATTTGGTGAATGGAGAGCACAATCCAAAGCGTGATACGATCAAAGATCTTGTTGTTATTGACTGGACTGGAATAAAAAGATGATTATGTTGGGCCACCCACCAGTTCATGTTCACGCTCTAGATGATCATTCCTAGGTGTGACAGGGCGTGTATTATAAGTCCCACATTGATCAAGCATATGGTTTCTTGAGAATATATAAAGTGTGAGGCATCTCTCATTCCATTGAATTGGAATAAAAAGATGTAGCACTTTGTGATGCACTCTTAGAATACATGGTGACTTTTAGAATACCAAATGTCTTTTAAGAACAATACTATTAGTTAAAGTATCTAGAGGTAGTGAGATTATAACAATTTTAGTTTGATTACAAAGATTTTGATTATAGGACAATATGGAACATACTATTTTATATTTTTAAATTGAAGTTACTTTGTTTTATTTTTAAAATTCCTTTTTTGCTCACTTTATAAACCGTAAAGTCTCTAAATGACTAAACAACCAATTTTTATGTTTATGCGTGTTCTGTTGGAAATGAATAACAAGGCTTGAAGAATCGGAAAATTGAAACTAAAGTTTCGGAAAATGACTTGGAGTAAACAGGAGGATCTGAAATTGAGATTCATTTTGGCTGCTGGTGCTGGTGGTGGAAGAAAAAAAAACAGAGCAAGGAATGAAAGTAGTTTGAGGAAGGATCATGATTTGGTGACGAGAAGAATGACTTGAAGTAATTCGCAGAAAAGAAGAATTCTTTAATCAAAGTAGAAATTATAAATGAAATCTTTTACTTGCTACATATACCTGATGACCATTTTACCTTACTACCATCTTACTATTAATGCTAGAATTGCAAATTTTAAAATACAAACAATGATTGTGGGGTAATATGTCCAAATCAAAAGCTTACTGTACAAAAGCACACTTGATCGAAACCAAGAGTATGAAAGCAATTACGTTGATTAAAAAACGACTCCTACAAAAAAACTATGTTCTCAGTGTTGACAATTACTAACAAGCACCTTGCAATTATTCCTACTACTTTTGTTTTTTAAATAACTTTTTTTTCCGGTAGTTAGTAAGCCAAAGGCTTTACAGTTCTGAACCTCTGGAGAGGGAGGAATCCACAAACACACACACTAACACAAGGGAAGTAGGGAACACACACTAACACTACTGACCAACTCCACACAGAAACCGAACTCACCATAGTGAGAATAATCAAAAGTCTAAAATCATCAAGACCTATGCTACCCCAAGTGTTCCAACAACCCCCCTGCATCTAAACAAACACAAGGATCTAGACTCAATGACCCCAAAAGCACACACACTCCTAAAACATGAGATGACAAGATATTAGCGCCGCCTCTTTCCATTTAATTATCGCCTTTTCTGAAGTTATTAGCGCCACCTCTTCCAACAGCCCTATGCTTTCCTCCAAGATAAATTGGATTGACATGTCTACATCATTTATCAAACCTGCATTAATACATTCAACAAATAACATATTAACATAGAGTAACACAATTGAGGTTCAATTGAGTTGACAGCAATTAATATTATGAACATAGAGCAACACAATTGAATGAACAAATGAATTAGCTTAAGAAATGAGTCATAAAAGCTCTGTACTTATAGGCACAGAGACAAAAGAGGGAAATCTCAATAAAACCAAGAGAGAGACCAATAAAACCAAGATACAATAAGCTTAACAATCTAACTAACTCACAAGCTATCAATATAACAAACTCAACACTCAAACCAGTTAAGCCTATAACTAAATATTAATCACACTCCTCATAATTACATCTTTGGAAAAACTAAATAACCACGAATAGTGTAGTCGCCATGACACCATTAATATTGAGCTTTACCCGAGAACCAATCTGGGGGAGAAGCTGCTCACTCTAATAGTTTTATCTTGCACTTCCCAGCACTAATGTTAATAAGTTTGTATTCATGCCGATATCCACTTATATGATATAAATAACTATATATTTGATTCCGCTGGAAGTTAGAAATTAAGGGTAGGGTTTATTTCATTGCTGTTTTTTAACTAATATTTACAAAGGCTGCAAGTATTAAGTTTATGTTTAATATGTAAAATCAATTCCCCTTTTTCTTTATGATGCAGAATACTCATGGACATACATGAGGGCTGACATAGATGGTCTAATTGAGCTTAGAAAGCTATGTGAAGCTGGGAAGTTGAAGATACCTATGGATAAGACATACCCTATAACTCAAGTAAGGGAGGCTCATGAGGCAAAAGACAAGAAGCTGATTCCAGGTAAAATTTATATATATAAAAAAAGGAATTCTCATACAGGAATACACCCGAACACTTGATATGCATGAAATTGAACATGACCAATTAACATAAACTAAACAATTGAATTGCAAAATTTCATCAAATCAACACAGCAACTCAAACAAACATCAATCTCAAACTAGCGATAAAGATTCAATAATTCATTAATCAAGATGCATATTGCAAGTAATTCTTAGACTAATCCAAATCAGTTAAATTTTAAATTATTAACCAAAATTCATAATTTAAATCTAATTCCTATTCTAAGAATGATATAAAACATGAATCCAAAATTAACTAAATTAATGAAAATAGATTTTAAAGGAGATGAATGAAACAAACCTGGACTTGGGAGTAGCCACCAGAATGGCACATTGCAGGTACTGTGTCTGGTGGAGTTGCGCGCCAAAAAAATGAGACAGTGGAGTTCTCTATGGCGCTGGCAGAACTGAGGAGAGAGTGGAGGCAGAACTGAGACAGAACAGAGATTGCTCGCAAGTTAATGTGATATAATTGTGCCAAAACCAAATTTTCAATCCCCAATATTAAATACACTTTATTAACAAGGTAAATTGGCTTCACTCTAATTCAGGAATAGCCTCAAGCTCAAATTTTAGGTATCTTGATGGAATAACTGCATTATTATTATTTCTACTTGAGCTGGTAGTTGAGTCAAATGGAGTAGGGGGAACCATTAATTTATCTCCTTCGCCTTCAAGCATTTGAACTACAGTTTTCATGGATGGACGATCTACAGGATTCCATTGGATGCACCACAGTCCTGCAATGGCAAGTTTCTTTGCAATTTTCATGTCTTCCTCTTTGTCGATATCGATGTGGATGTCTTTTCCTTCAAGCATATTATGGATCCATTCAGGGTACAAAACTTGGAAAATTTCCTCACCAGACACATCTGTGTTCTTTCTTCCTCCAACCATCTCAAGTAGCAACATTCCGAAGCTATAAATATCAGACTTGTACGACACGTTACCGAAGTTTCTTGAGAATACCTCAGGGGCAATGTAGCCTAGTGTCCCCCTTGCCGCGGTTATGGACACTGTGCTTTGATTCTTCGGACACAACTTGGCAAGTCCAAAATCAGTAATTTTTGGAGTGAAGTGATCATCAAGTAACACATTGTGGGGATTTATGTCAAAATGGAGTATCCTATGATCACAACCAAGATGAAGATACTCAAGGCCTTTTGCAACACCAAGAGCAATTCTTTGTAGCTTCACCCAACCAAGGAAAACATCTCTGTTATCCGGCGGAGCCAAGAATTTCTGCAACGAACCATTCGGAAATAAATCGTAGACAAGAGCACGGTGGAATCCGTCGGCGCAGAATCCGAGCAAGCGAACAACATTAACATGATGAATCTTTCCCATAGTTGCCACTTCATTTATGAATTCTTTACCATCACCCTGTGTATCATTGAGTATCTTCACGGCAACAAGAATTTCTTTGGAGAGCATTCCTTTGAACACAGCTCCGTGTGCTCCTTCGCCTAAGCTTTCCTTAAAACCATTTGTGATCCTCTTAATATCTTGGTAGGTGAATCTTGTAGGCTTCATGGCCCTGTAATCCTCCAAGAATTTTTCTATCCTATCTTTGTCTTCTCCTTTTGCCTTAAAGTACCGATAAATATGGTACATTGCAAAGGCCAACAAGATCAAAAGCATGAAACCAATTATTGTCCCTGTAGTGTGAACAATGCGGTTGCTTCAGTCAGAAAAAACCAAAACATTTAAACTATTTTAATTTTGAATAAAGTTGCAACTTGCAAGTACTAATAATTAATAAAGTTTTCAATGTGACAAACTTTTCTAAACCTCCTACATTGAGGTCATTGATAACCAGAAAAAAAAATTTAATCAAAGTATTATTTTTTTTAATCAAAGTTTAATTTTTTTTAATCAAAGTATTATATGTACAAGTGATTTTCAAGTTGCTTTCATGAAATTTACTTTTTACAAGTATTTTACAAAAATTAAATTAAATTTTTGTAAGTACAAGTAAATTAAACTAAAAGTAATTTTTTTAATAAGTACAAGTAATAATTATATTCGGTAAAAATAATTTTTAAAATTTATAATGACCATAACAATCATTAATAAAGGAAAAATTGACATTAATAATTTAGTTAAAGTTAAATTTAAAATTTTATTAATATGTAAGGTTATATTATACCATTAAATTTTAATTAATACAAACTTATTCTAAAAACACAAACACTTCTAAAAAACACAAACATGTCTAGAGAGAGAAACGTTATACAAAAAGATATATAAAATTTAAATTTCAATGCATTTATTATGAATTTACTGCTAATTATGCCACTTAGAATATTAGCTAAACTCAAAAATTGAGATCAAACTCTTCTAAATTGTTAACGATCATTTTAGAGGATAAAATAAGGATAAAGTATTGCTCTAATCATCTTTAAATGAAGATTTATGAAATCGTAATAGAAAAAATATAGGTAACTAATAATTTTCTAACCAACAATCCGACACTTGCTTAAGCGGACTAGTGAGCTTATCAGTAAATCAACCCAACTTGGTTACCGGAAATATATTTCTAATTAAGAACAATGAATAACCAAAAGCAAGTAAGGAAGAAAGACAAGTTCTGCATACCTGCAACAATTAGAACAAGTGTTGATGTGGAAATGTTATTTGTTTTGCAAACGAAACACTCAATTTCCTCTTTGGCACCATTCCTCTTGAATCTGCATTTCTTTCCCTGTGCTTCACACTGCCCACAGTTGGGGCTCGACCATCCAAGAAACAAACTACTCTTGTCATCATACGTAAACCTCCATGTCACCGATAAAACATCACGCACCTTGGCGCACGATAGTATTCCCGGATCAATGAAGTCGCTACTGGAATCAAGTTGCACAATTGGGCAGGAATTGGAAGAAGAATTCGTAGGGCAACTAAAAAATGATACGTTACTGCTGATAGTTTCTCCGCCGTAATCTAGTGATATGAATCGGAAGGGAGAGGTTGAAGAATTTCCGAGTGCTAAAAGCTGGCTGGGAAGGCAGCTATTAGGGTCGTAGATCTGAATTCGCTGAGATTTGTAATCTATTTTCTTCACATAGAAGCTTAATGATTTATTAGCGTGTGGCAGTTTAAGCAGAGTTTGATATTCATGGTTACAGGAGAGTTGAAATCCAGGTAGATAGGTAGTGTTTTGAAGATGATTATAAAGGTTGCTATTTCTGAGATAAAACGGGAATTGGATCTTGATGTGTCCACATTTATCCGTACATTGACCGTTAACTACTCTTGACACCAGGAAAAGAACCAACAGCAAAATGGAGAAATTCTGAAAACGGAACATTGGGTTGTGAAATAGGAAAGGATTTGCAGAGCTTCAAGCTAAGGTGTTAGTTGTTTGAATACATTATTTAAAGATAAGATAAGATGATAGATATATATATATTTTCTTTCTTTCTTTTGTGCCGGTTCACTTTCTTAAGTCTTGGTCATTTGTGGCGGCCTTGTGTTCGTTCCTGGGTCCAGCCGAAGTGGGGGATATTGAATTATTGATCATTCAATGAAGGCCCTTTGTGACTTTGCCTCTTTCCAAAATGGGGATGTTTGACTTATGAGTAGGTAGTTAAAATAGCGAGTTGACTCGCGGATTTTGCGATTGTATTCTCCCCTTCCGTCTCGATTATGCTCTTCGAGTAGGAGGAATGGTCTATGAAGAAGACTGAGCCCAGAAGCATGTTATTTTGGCCTTTTTCAAATTAAAACCCAGCCCAAACCATGCTGATAAAGATAGACCCAACCTTAATTCTCTCCATTTCACCTCTTTCTCATACGCATATTCTCTAATTTTTCCCAAGTACCGCCTCTGCCTCTCAATTGAAGCTATCTTCTTTCTCTCCCTTCTCTTTTGTTATCAGCTTTGTTCTTCTTCATTCTTTTTTTTCATTTAGATCCATTGATTGATTTTCTTTGTGTGTCTGAGATCCATTGGTTGATTTAGAGTTAAATTAATTTGTGCAAGATATTATTATTATTAAGAAGAACGAGAATGGATACTTGAACCACACATCCAAAAAAGAGAGTGGAATAAGGATAGAGAAAACCTACTGTTTGAATTTTGATGTGGAGTAGCTATGGCTTATGAGTTATCACTGTTATGAAGTTGGAAGAATTATTAGCGTTGGTTTGTTCTATTTAGTTAAGTAGTAGTTTCTATTCCTCTCTTCTTCAAACCGAGTTAATTTTATGTTCTGTTTTGGTCGAGTAGCATCTTCTATTTCTTTCTTTTGATGATGTGTGAGCAGTTATAATGGATAAATAATGTGTAAAAAATTGAATTTAATTATATTTTTTAAATTTCTTAATATATTTTATATTTTTAGTTTACGAGTTATGTTTTCGCCTCCTCTTTCGATTCTATGAATTACGATTTTGAGTCGGTCTTCCGAGTTTACTACCTTGTTTATGACGTGATTGTGATTGTCCTTTGGGTGGAGATTCACACATTAGAAACAACTACACTTAAGTTTTCATCTTGTGCATCATATTGAAATGTTTGAGTAAGTATTAATTGGTCATAAGACCATCAAATTCTATCTATTATTTATTATGGGCTATGTTATTTCCATCTGTTCACCGTTTTCTACAACATCTAATAATACAACTTGCGATTAGAAGCCACCGTTTGGAACACTGAGATTTTGTTGTATCAAGTAAGCTTGTTTTTATTGGTTTTATTTTATAAAATTAACGTCTCATTGGTAGCTGAATTTTATCTACTTTAAATATCAATTATATAAGAATAATTATCTGATTACTTGTACATGTGTTATTCTGATTTTATGAATTTCAAGAAATACAATTTAGATTGAATTATGGAATTAGAATGTGAGTATCAGTCAATAAAGTGCATCAAAATTCAGATAAAATATTAAAATAAAACAGAATATAATTAAATAAAACAAGTTTACACTTCACAGAATTCCGAAATGACACACTTATGAACGATTAACAATCAAAGACAAAACAGAACTTAATCTGAACTAAGTTAAAAGAAAAGAAAATAACCACATCAAAAAAAGATGTGGAAGGAACCATTACTCAGAAAACTGGACAAGAACACAAGTCAGTAAGTCGCTTGATGGATATGAAGTGTGTTTAGTGAGTCTTCAGAGTGCGAAAATTCCAACCCTTGGAATGTCAGCACTTATCGTGGAACGTGCCCACGTTCTCTGCAACAATTTCTCTCTCCATCAAGTCATAACCGCTGACTCTTTGCCTTCTAGAACACGCTTATAAAAACCCAAGACTTTGATCATTTTCACTTTTACTGTCTTAAAACTTTACCCTTTCTCTTCATCTTCTCCGTAGCCTATCATCTCCATTTTCATACCCCTAAAACTTTCATCATTTCCTGAATCATTTTCTGAAGTAAGTTTAAAACTCACTTAGTTTACTTCATTAATTTCATAATAACGATAATAATTAAGATTAAGAAAGCTTTACTAAAAATGAACATCACTTCTTGCAGGTTTATCAATGGCGAAAAGTTCTCAAACTCAAAAAAAAAAAAGGGGCTACGGCTACCGAACCAAAAACTTCTCTTTCCATCTATAGTCGTGACTTTGATACCACTATTGAAAACCCAGAAGATTCCTTTAATCATGAAAAAATTCTTTTTTTCCTTTTGTTGTGGAAGAAAGACTTCATTGTTTTATAAGTCCTTTAATGTCAAAAGAGGAAGCTGAAAAGGTTGAGCCTTCTTTCCCATCCACTAAACAACACGAGCCGATAATCAAAGAAGATATGAATGTTGCCTGTTTCGAAAGTACAAATAGATTTCAGAACGATCCGAAGTTTGGCTCGAAGAAGATTAACTTCGCTCAATGGGTTGAGAGATTAGAACCAACATGAGGGGCTCATTGGAAAAACCAAGGCATTCATGACTTAATTCATTTGGCAAAATACGATTTATCAGTAAATCACTGTATGGTTGGAGCTATGTTGTATTTCTGGAATCCAACAACTAATTGCCTTCATCTTCCTTGTGGAATGGTTGGTCCAAAATTATTCGAAGTGGCTGCGATTATTAGGCTAGCTCCATCAGGTGTAGATATAACTTTCGAATCCAACCCAAAATCGAAATTCGATTTTAGATGGAAGAATGGATATGGAGATTTCATGAGCCTTCATATGGGTAAGGTAGGGACCACACCTACAGATGAAGAGCATGTTGCCTTCCTCACTTATTGGCTGAATGCAATAGTGTTTTGTTCGAGGAGTATCACTATGCAAAAACTTTACTTGCCCCTTGCTATTCTGATTCATGAATCGAAATCCAAACTGTGTCTTGCAAAGCTGATATTGGGAGAACTATGGACTTAGTGATTTAGTGGAGCAAATTAAAGCTGGTGAAACTTCTCTGAATTGTGAAGGTCCACTATGGTTGGCTCAGCTCTGGATGAATGCCATCTTCGAGCCATTTATGACTCTCAAGAAGTCTAAAATCCAAGTCAAATTGTCGATTGAAGGTTATCGATTGGCACATCTGAAACCAAATTTCCAAGTTGATGGAGACGATCCCATTGATTTGTTTTATTCTGTCTTTGAGAAATTCTTGAATGCAAAGACCTTTTGTGATGGTGAATTAAATCTTGCACCCTTTGCTCAACGTAAAATCGGTCCGAACTGGTTTACTCAAGATCAAGTAAAAAAGGGTGAAGATCGAGCAACTGCTCAAAGAATAGTTGATGAGCATTGGTCCAATTTTTTGGCAGTTCAAGTTATTCCCTTTGGATTTCCACAATACAAGTCCAGCGATTCAGGATCTATTTGCATTCCCCTCATTTCATGGTTAGGCAGATGTGCTTTTCACAAGTTATTCCTGCCCCCTACTCAAAAGACCCAAAGAAGCAAATTTGTCAATTTGTTCCCAATTCTTTCAAGGAAGTTAAAGCCTTTATGTCAGAAAATCTGTTGACTCGAACTTTTTACGATCTAGTCGATTGCGACTGTGACACTCCTAATTTTAAATCAACGTAAATTAAACACGATTAGGGGTTAATTGGAATAAAACCGGTATACACCACATTGGGTTGGCCCTACTGGATCAAGTGAGTGAGGTGGATCAATAAGGGACCCAACACTCACTCACTCACCCACACCAACACAACACACAACAACAACAATCAACACACACTCTCTCTCTCTCTCTCTCTCTCAACTCTCTCACACAAAACACCACCAACACTCACCTTCTAACCACCACAACTCACTCACCGGAGCTCCGATCGCCGCACCATCGCCGGCTACGCGAAGCTCTCATCCCCATCTTTGTTTCTATAGTGCAATTGAGGTATGGGTATAGTTAGTTGTAGCTACATTCTCCTTCTTCTCCATTTCTTGGGTATTGAGTTGGGTTTTTTGTGAATTCCATGGAAATTCCATGAAATAGGGGACACTAGGCATAGTTTGAAGCCAAAGAGGTACAATTGAGCTAGTGGGATTGAAGGATTTGAGTGAGGAAGCTTAGGGTTCATAGCATTTGGAGGTCTACAAGAGGTACGGAGTAGGATTCCTTAGTTTAAAGCTTGTATCTATGTGATTTCTTGAGTTGTATGCTTAAACTTTGTGTTTGATTGTGAATTTGTATGCTTGCATGTGATTGAGAATGATACATTGTGTTTAAAACCATGGATTGAGTAGTTAGGAAGTGGAATTGATGGGATTGATGTGTGGAATGGTGTTAAAGAGGTGATATATGATGAATGGTAAGTGATATCAACTTGGTAGATGATGAGGAGTTGAAATGGTAAGGGAATTGGTTGGATTTTAACTGAAAAATGCAGGTTTCTGTCACGAAGGAATCGATTCGAGGGGTATCGAATCGACTCTCTGGACCTCAACTCTTCAAAATCTTCGAATTTCATAACCAACGAGCCGATTCAGCTCATCGTCGAACCGATTCATTTTTGGACAGGATCCAAAGTTTGAACCTTAAATCGATTCGTCTTGGGGTCGAGTCGACTCCGATGAAAATTTGAGAAAACGAAGGATTTGCTAAGTGTTTCGAGTCGACTCTGATCTGGGGCGAACCGATTCGTTTTTGGACAGAGAGTAAAAGGCTTCTCTTAAATCGATTCGCACTTCCTTCGAGCCGATTCTCAGAAAAGGTTTTCTCAAGAGACAATTGACTAAGTACACAGAATCGACTCGACGTGGGGGTGAAATCGATTCGTTTTTGGACAGTGACTAAACTTGATTTCTTAAATCGATTCGCTACACTGGCGAGTCTACTCGAGCTTTCAAACTTAGAAAATTTAGGAAGTTTCATTCAAAGCGAGTCGACTCGGTTAAGAAGGGAATCGATTCGAAGCCCTTTTGCACGTTTTTCACAGAACTTGAATATGAGGCCCGAGTCGATTCGGGAGGCACTCGAATCGATTCAGACCTTCTTAAAATTTTAAAACAATGATTCTGAAAGGGGGTATAAGGTGATCCACTTCCTAGGCTACTCAATTGTTTTTATTACAAAATTATAACCGTGAGCCTAGGTCTAAGAGGGGTCAAGAGGACTAGAGCTCGGCTTACGGCAACAGCGGACCATTGGGAGTAGTAAGTGTCTGTGGGGCCTTTGCTTCCACGTGGGGCAAAGGTTAACGTCGCGGTTTACGGTAGCGGCAGGGGGGCCTCCTGCGAACGTCCCGACTACCAACCTAGGTTATAGTCATGAAAAGAGAAGGAACCCCCATATATTATTATGAGATGAGAAAGATCATAAACGATCGGGGCCGACTGATTGGTCCTCGGGGAAGTACGAACGATGGTCATCAAGTGCTAGTTCTGGATCGGTCGGGTTTGGCTATGATAACTGACCGGGTGAGCTCATCTTAGCTTGCAGGAATTAGGCATACATCATTTGCATATTGTGTGACATTTATTTGGTGTGCCTATTTGACATATATTCTCTTGATATTAATTGTGTAATTGACTACTTGGCCTACTTGTTCTTCTTGCATATTTTCTGTATAACGACCCTTGAGATTAGGTAGATATCAGAGTTAAGCTTTGGGCATTTGTTCCGTACTGGGAACCCCATGAATTTGTGGTTCTCACTCCGTTGTTGTTGAAACATTTTAGATGCAGTGGCGATTAGCAGTCTGGTTCGCTCGGCTAGAGCTATGGAGGGCTTGGGCTTTAGCTCATCTTGTTTATACCTAGTGATTAGTTAGAGAGTGCTTTTGATGTATGTGTAACCATAAGATGAGAGAAGAATAACTTGTATTTTGATAACACTTGTGGGGTGTGTATTTGGATTAGGTATCTTTACTCTATTTGGTTAACACTGCGCTACTCTATAACACGTAATTATTATCATGATGTTCGAATTGGCTCCTAGATATGTCTTTCTTCTATACTTTTAGAGTATTGTCTTAGTTTTCCCTCGCGTATCAAATGTGTAAATACCTTGAGTTCCACCGGCTCAGACTTAAGCTGTGTGGTGGAAGCTCAGGGCGTTACAGCGACCCAAGTGGATTTGTAACGAAAGGCTTTATCAAATGGTGGGACGCATACTATAGCCAATACAAAAGATCTCTCGATGAGATAAAGGCTGGAGTAGATCGAAGATCAACAAAGATACAAGAGGCTGAAAAAGAAGCAGCCGACAAAGCAAAGGAAACTGAGAAAGAAGTTCAGCTAGAAAAGACCACTCAAAAACGAAAGTCTGAATCTTCGAAAACTACTTCGAAACGGGTGAAAACGAATCCAAAAAAGACCACTCGAAATACTGACCTTCTTGAGGTAAAGTTTTCTTAACTTTTAATCTTTATTCAACAATTATAAATATTACATACTATTATTTATCTTCAATTATTTTCCTCAGGAATCGAATCAAAGTGGAATGAATTGTAGGTCAGCTTCGATTTCAGAAAAAAACTCGCCCTACTGAAAGTGTCCATTCTGTTTCTGAAAGCTCTTCGAGAGAGGTTTCCTCGAAGTCAAAAGAATCATCGACCTCCAAGAAAGCTAAGGTATTTGTTCTTTAAATAAAGATTCTTTAAGGAATATGATTTATCATTAAACACTTTATCTTTGTTCAACAGCCCGATCCTTCTCAACCTGAAGATCAAGTTCAAGTTCAAGAAAATCCTCAAGACGACGAGTCTTTGAAAGGTTATTCTCGTTCACCTTCCCCCATGAATATTGAAGAACTAAATCCATCCCTTGATGAGATAAACAAAGCTTTAGAGTCGAACATTGAAAAATTAAATTCACCTCTCAAAGAAAAAGACTTGTTTGAAAAGACATATCATCAACTCCTCATGTTCCTATTCAACCAGGTACAAATAGGGGAACTCAAATCGATGCTAGAATCCAATTTCAAGAAAAGCTTGAAGAAGCTAGGGCTGAGAATATTGAAAGAATCAAACAATCACTCAGACCTTTGCCATCAACTCCAATTATTGATCTCGAAGTTGATGATGAGCTAGATGATTTGTTGAAGGTGATTTCAGAGACCAGAGCTGGAAGTGAACATGTGATCTCGAATTCAGAAAACAAATCGATTCAACAAGAAAACAAATCAATCCCTCAAGAGAAAGAAGACAAAAAGAAAGAAGAGACTCCGATTCAAAAAGAAAGATCTGAATCAATGAGAAAAGCAATTATGAAAAGTGCTGCTGAAAAAATGATTAAGGTTATGAATCAACCACTTGAAACTCTTCAAAAGGATGCATATTGGAATAATGAACTTGTGGTAATCACTAGCTCTCTCGTTGAAAAGAAATTCCCAGAGGAGCACCAAAAAAGGATTTCATGCTTCAACAAGCTTTTCGAGGGTCTATTTCACTCTCGAGAAAACCTGAGCAACATTCGACTCAAAGCTGCCTTGATCAAAGACAATTGTGAAAGCTTAAGCAATACCATGACAACTTTGAAAGAAAAAGATGCTGCATATGAGAAGCATTTGAGCGATGCTAATACTACTCTCGAAGGTCTTTCTCAAGAGAGGGATGAACTCAAAAAGAAACTAGCTGAAATTCAGGCTCAAATTCAGGAGATCGATGACAAAACACTAAAGCTGAAAAAGCCATTCCAAAAGATTCAAGAAAAGAAGACAAAAATCAAAAAAAAACTTTCAGAATTCGAAAAAGTCAAGCAACAAAATGAAGATCTCAAAAATCTTCAAGAAGAGGAAGATCAGGAGATTGAACTTTTCAAAGGCTTGGAAGAAGACAAGGCTCGACTTAAAGAATTCTTGGAAACCATTCTGGAGGAAGTTTAGAAGTAATTTTAAATGAAGGCCTGGTATGCCAGGTAGTTATATAATGAACAAATTTTCTTTTGCTGGCAACTACTAAGTATTTGACTTTTTTTTTATGCGTAATACATTTTCAAATACTTCCCATTAATAGATTTTATTTCTTGGCTAGTTTCGATATTTTTTATCTTATAAGCATTACCATTATATGATTCCAAAATTTGGAAAGGTCCTTCCCAATTCGATGACCATTTGCCAAATATCATTGATCTTTTCTCAAAAGGTAAAATTGTTTTTAACACTAATTCTCCAACTTGAAAACTTTTACTTCGAACTCTTTTATTATAAATTCTTGCAATATTTTCTTTTTCCATAATGATATTATCTAATGCAATCAACCTTTCATTATCGAGTTCGTTTAACTCATCAAACATAGCATTCCAATAGTCTTCAATTGGTAAATCATTTTGTTTCATAACTCGAAGTACATTTAAGTTGATCTCCAAAGGCAAAACGGCATCATGACCATAAACTAATTTATTAGGAGTTGTTTTGGTCGATCCACGAGGAGAATTTCGATATGCCCAAAGAACTTGACTCAAAGTCTCATGCCAATTTCGAGGCCTAGAACCAATATGCTTTTTAATGAGACTAATCAAAATTTTATTGCCGTTTCTACCTGCCCATTAGCTTGAGCATAATAAGGTGTAAAAGTTACTGATTGAATATTTCGAGATTCAACATAATCAACTACTCGTCTTCCTCTAAACATGGTTCCTTGATCAGTTGTAATACTCTGAGGAATTCCAAATCGATGAATAATATGTTCCTCAATAAAATCAATTATTTCTTTCTGAGTCACTTCGATCAGAGGAACAGTTTTTACCTATTTTGTAAAATAAACAATTGTAACCAAAATAAATTTATGTCCTTTCGAGGAAGGTAAATGAATCATTCCAATAAGGTCTAAAGCTCATCCTCAAAAAGGCCAGGGCTTTACAATCGAATGCAATTCGAACGCTGGAACTTGCTGAATTACTCCATGTTTTTGGCATATTAAACAATCTTTAGCATAATTGATACAATCTTGTACCATTCTTGGCCAAAATTCTCTATTTCTTCTAAGTGTCCACTTCATTCTTTCACCAGCTTGATGAGCCCCACATATTCCTTCGTGGACTTCACCTAGAGCAATTGGAATTTCACTATCTCCCAAACATCTCATAATGTTCCCATCGAGAGATTTTTTATATAATTCATCACCCAAAATAACAGTGCCTAATGAAATAAGTTTGATTTTCCGAGGTACAGATGTGTTTGGATTTAATAAATATCCAGCAATAGGTTTTCTCCAATCATTATCGTCCCAATCTTGTATGACTATAATTTCCCTTTCATTTACTGGAACAAAAATTTGTTCTACAGTTGAAAAATCACTTAAAAGTTCAGGTGATACTCTATATTTCAATGCAATCTGAGCTAACTGATTTGCTTCTTCATTTAAAATTCTAGGAACATGTTTCAAAGTAATTTGTCGAAATGACACTAACAATTCCCAAACTTTATTCAAATATATCTGTAAAGTATCACTCACACATTTAAATTCTTTTGAAACTTGTTTCAGAACTAATTGGGAATCTCCAATGATTTCGACATCCTGGACTCCTTTCTGAACTAAAATTTCAAGTCCAACAATCAAAGCTTCATACTCTGCAACATTATTCGAACAAGGATACTTTAACTCAAATAAGAATCTAGAAGGTTTATTATCAGGAGAAATAATTAGAATCCCTACTCCGGCTCCATCTTTATGCTTTGACCCGTAAAAATAAAGTTTCCAAGGTTGAATTTCAAGGAAGTTTGCTCTCTGGGCATTGTTATTTTCAAGTGACTCAACTAAAAAATCAGCAATGGCATGTCCTTTCACTGCTTTCGAAGGAACATATTGTAGTTCGAATTCAGTTAAAGCTAACATCCATTTTCCAATTCGTCCTCGAAGAATTGGATATGACAACATATACTTTATTAAATCAATGTTCGAAATAACATGAACTGTTCGAGCCACCAAATAACATTTCAACTTAGTGCATGCATAATATAAACACAAGCATAGACGCTCGACTGGTGAATATCGAGATTCAATAGGAGAAAGAACTCGACTCAAATAGTAAATAGCTTGTTCTCGATTGAACTCATCATCTTGTGCTAGCATGCAACCGATAGTAAAATCAGTAGCTGCAATATATAATTTCAAAGGTACATTTTCTCGAATTGTTGCCATAACAGGAGCTGTAGTTAAATAAGATTTGATTGCAACGAAAGCTTTTTGATGTTCTTGATTCCAAAGAAACTCAGCTTCATTTTTTAATTTTACTAAGGGGGAAAACTCTAGTCCTTCTAGATAAATTTGAAATAAACCTTCGTAGAAAATTAACTTTTCCTAAAAATGATTGAACTTCTTTTTTAGATTTAGGGGGTTGCAAATTGAGAATAGCTTTTGTTTTATTTTGATCAATAGCAATTCCTTTCTTGTGAACTACAAACCCCAAAAAATTTCAAGCAGAAACCCCAAAAGCACATTTCAAAGGATTCATTTTTAATCCCTTTTTCCTCATAGTTAGAAATGCCTTTCGTAAATGATCAAAATGTTCATCAATAGAGACAGACTTGACCACAACATCATCAATATATACCTCCATAAATTTTTCAATGAATTCATGAAATATAGTATTCATGGCTCGTTGATAAGTAGCTCCTGCATTCTCTAAACCAAAAGGCATTACCACCCATTCATATGTCCCTAAAGCACCTGGACATCGAAATGTCGTTTTTGGAATATCCTCTTCAGCTATAAAAATATGATTATAGCCAGAATAACCATCCATAAAACTTAGAATCTCATTTCCTGCTGCTGAATCAACCAACATTTCTGCCACTGGCATATGATATTCATCTTTTGGAGTAGCATTATTTAGATCTCGAAAGTCAATGCAAACTCTCAACTTACCGTTTTTCTTCATTACATGCACTATATTAGATACCCATTCTACATATCGAGCTGTTCTTATAAATTTTGCTTGTAATAGCCTTTCAATTTCTTCTTTGATTTTAGTATGTATGTCAGGTGCAAATCGACGAGGGGCTTGCTTTATGGGACGAAAATATGGTTTTAAAGGCAAACGATGCTCAACAAGAGATCGATCTAAACCAGGCATTTCATCATAATCCCATGCAAAGCAATCCTTGAATTCATTCAAAACATTGATCAACCTTAATCAGAACTCTGCAGAAATGTTTTTACTAATGTAAGTTGGTTTTTTATTTTCCTAAGAACCAAGATTAATTTCTTCCAAAGGATCTTGAGATTCAAAACCTCTGTTATCTGAGATATCATCAATACCACATTTTTTAAATCCAAGAGGCTCAAGATTGTAAATGCAATCCAGAGTTAAATTTTTAGAAATCAAAGACATATTATTATTAAGTGCTTCAAACGACGGAGAAACTGAAGTACATAAATCCTTTTCCGAAGAGACATGATCTTCGATTGAAACATTATTCATCCTAGAAATATTAAAATTCAAACCACTACATGAATCATCTTGAAAAGAAGATTCATTCCTAAGAAGGGAAGAACATGTAGCTGAATTAAAATCCCTAAAGGAACCAACTTCAAGAGGTGGTCCGAAACTAGAATTCAAATAACATGCAGCAGGATTAAAAGTCCTAAAAGAATCAATCTGAGAAGATGATTCCAAATTAGAATTCAAATAACATGCAGCAGAATTTAAATAAGTTTGTAATTGAGAAACATAATTCGAGATTACAGGATTAGATATCGAATTTGGCGCATGAACTCCAGAAGGTGGCCTTCAAAGAACCAAGTTCAGCCCCTGGTTAGTCATGAAACATCCTTCACAGTTAGAAGAATCCAAATCATTTCGAACTTCAATCGGCTTAACATTATCATTATAAACTTTAAAATCAACATGCATCTGCTCCATATAGAGACTATCATCAGCTAAGATGCGATCCACAGTTCCATTATTATTCCAAAGCAGAAGACACTGATGCACTGTAGAAGGTACTGCTCCTACTCCATGAATCAATCTCGACCAAGCAAAGCATTATAACTGGCCCGAGAAGGTACCACCACAAACATTGTTTTCCTTATTGAAAAACTCACTTGCACAGTCAGCATAACCAAACCCATAGCAGGAGTCGAATGGCCTGAAAAATCTGTTACAACAATATTGGTAGGAATTAAATCCTGCTTAGTTTTCTCAAATCGAGACAGCATCCTCTCTGGCAACAAACTAATTGCAGCGCCACCATCCACCAGGACTTAATGTGTAAAGGTTTAATGTGTAAAGGTTTCAAATGTGATTGTTCTTCTTCAGTTGGCTTGTTAAAATTTGCTTCTCTCTCAGGTCAGACCCAGAGAAAATCTTCTTCTTGAGAACGGTCATAATAATCTCCATCAAGACATGCTTCAGAAGTGTTTGCAAATTCAGCTGGTAAAATCGATACTACCCCAGCCATATCATCATCTTCAACAAACTCATCATCATAAAGATCATCTCCTTGATCTTCTTTCATTGGTTCAGCTTCAATCTTCGATTCAAAACTGTTTTCTTTTCCTTTTCCCTGAGATTCAGGAAACACAACTCGACTTAGAGCAGATGGTTTTGCCCCCTTGTCAGGATTTTCAGAAGGACCAACTTGAGCTTGCTGGAATCGATTCTCATGATTATTAAATCGACCACATCCTCGACCAAGAACCCAGTAACCTCTACGAGCCTGATATGCTTGATATTCAGGAGCTCGAGGTCGGGAGGACTCACCAATCCATTGCATTGGAACTGGTGGAACGGCCATTGAATTCGAAGAATCACTTCCACGAGGTCCTTGCCTCTGTCGAACTTGCTCCTCTTTATGAGCTAGCTCTTTCTTCATTCTTTCTTTTTCAAAAAGAGCAGCTGCCTCAGCATCGAACACAGTATTGCACCTTGGGCAAAGAGAAACATCTCGATCTTTCAATTTCTGCTGCATCAGAAAATCCAAAAGACCTTCGCCAACTCCTGGAAAGACTTGACAAATATTTTGTTCGAAATTACCCAGAAAAGTATCGAATTCAAAAGAGGTAAATCCAGCCATATGTATCCCCAAACAAAATGGCTCAGCATAACTCGAGATCACTTCAAAGGGTTCTGAGTCAACTTTCATCTCAGGTTTAGACTCCTCAAATTTCAATTTCCCTTCCATTATTGCCTCTTGAATCAAGTCCCTGAAACGGACGCAATTGTTAGTCGAATGACTAATAGATTGATGAAATTTACAATATGGCTTTCCTTTTACTTGCTTAGCTGATACAAACTTCTTGCCATCTAGAATAACCAATTGCTTATCTTTTAACAAAACATTGAAAATTTGTTCAGATTTGGTAATATCGAAACTATATTTTTTATTTCCTTTAGAATCTGAACCTTTCTCGAATCCGACTAGCTTTTTCAAAGAAGGACAAACATAAGGTGGTCCTTTTTTCAATTCAGCCAAATCGACTTCAAATTTTTCATTTTCAGATTCATCACTAGAATCAAATGTTTCAACATAGGCAACTTTCTCCTTTTTCACATAAGGCTTATAACTTGAATATTCATTTTTCTTTAATTCTTTTTTCTCTTTTTGGAGTAATTCAATTTGTCTAACTCTTTCAGTCAAATGGGTTAGATCAGGAAAATGAACATTGACTAATTTTCGTCGAATATCAAACCCTAAACCCATTATAGCTATCTTAACAATTTCTGGTTCAGGAATAGTAACATAACACTTATTCCTTGCATTTTTTAATCGAATCATGAAATCATCTATAGTTTCTTCTCCTTCCCTTTTAATGGCAAATAAATCTGTTAGACTAACCTTTAATTCTCCTCTATAAAACTGACTATGAAATGCAGTTTCTAATTGATCCCAATTTGTGATCGAATTTGGTCTTAAATTTAAAAACCAAGTAAATGCATTTTTTGTCAAAGAAGAAGGGAAAAACTTCATTTTCAAGTTTTCATCATTAGCTAAATTTCCTAATTCAACCAAATATCGAGCTATATGCTCGACGATCGATTCACCAGCCTCCCCAGAAAACTATGTAACAATCTTAGGATTTTTAACCCCTCTAGGCACTTCAGCAGTTTGTACAATCTGAGAAAATGCAGAAGCAAAATGAGGTCGATCTAAAAAACCAACATTTAAACCAACTCGATTCAAAACATTTTCAACAACTCGAGTTACATTGTACTGATCAACTCGATTCAAATTTCTCATATTATTTAAAACTTGATCAGCATCCTCATGTCGATGTATAAATCGAACATGGTTTTGAAAATCATTATTTTGAGCTTGATAAGCCTCATTATGATCATCGGCATCATCATTAACTAATCGAGAAACTCGCTCAATTTGATTAGCCAACTGCTCATATTTGGTATTTGTATCAGCCATTGTAGGATTCAAAATACTTGTAAGATGTTGTGTTAACAAATTCACTAAATCTAATTGACTTTTGTCAATTAAATTCCGAATAGTTTGAATTGAAGCCCCAGAATTTGAAGAACCAATACTTCTACTTGTTTGAACAAAAAATGGTGCACTTGTACCAAACCTAATTGTAGAATTACCATTTCCAGAATTATCATTTGGTAGAGGAGTCGGTGGCGTGTTAACATGTTGTGTATTCCTCAGACGAGGATTATTATTGCCACAATTTCCATTACGATTACTTCCACCACTATTATTAAGGTTATTTCCACCATTATTGTTATGGTTATTTCCACCAGTAGCAGTTTGAATCCCAGAATTTTGCCTAACATTTTCTACATGGGAAGAATTTTGAGTAGAAGACTGAGAAGTAGTTAAACCCGACGAATTAGATTCAACATTTGAACTTGAATTAACATTAGACATTTGCACTATTCTTCCACTTCTTAAATGCATGCAAAATTAAACAAAGTTTTCACATTTCATAATCAGAATAATATAACCGCCATGCAAAACTCATGCACATTTCAAATTTCAAACAGAATTCAAATATTTTCAAACAATTTTGACACTTTTCAATACAACTGTCCCACCGGGCGTGCCAATTTATTATACTAATTTTATGAATTTCAAGAAATAGAATTTAGATTGAATTGTGGAATTAGGATGTAAGTACCAGTCAATGAAGTGCATCAAAACTTAGAGAAAATATTAAAATAAAACAGAATATGATTAAATAAAACAAGTTTACACTTCATAGAATTCCGAAGTGACACACTTATGAACGATTAACAATCAAAGACAAAACAGAACTTAATCTGAACTAAGTTAAAAGAAAAGAAAATAACGACATCAAAAGAAGATGTGGAAGGAACCATTACTCAGAAAACTGGACAAGAACACAAGTCAGTAAGTCGCTTGATGGATATGAAGTGTGTTTAGTGAGTCTTCAGAGTGCGAAAATTCCAACCCTTGGAATGTCAGTATTCCTATTATTTATAGACGATTTCTTCCAATCTCCTTCTGCCACGTGTCATCTTAAAAATAAAATTGTTCCCGCCTTCGTAACCTTCAAGTAACTTCTGAAAACCGCTTTCTGAAATCTCGTAAAAATTCTTAACTGCTTCCCTCTTAAAAATTCGAATCTCGATTCTAATTTCCTCTCAAAGAAGTTGAACTTGATTTTACTTCTTCTTTTGTCAATATTATGAACTTAGCCAAATTTTCACATCTTACCATTCCAAACCTTCTTTTATTTATTTCAAATAGTGGTATTCGAAATCAGCCAAACAAAAATAAACTTCGAATTCAAATCTTCGAAATCGACATTATAAAATTTATTTTAGAATAACAATATGTTCTTATCTTATCTTCCTTATAGGAAAATGTTCCCATATACCGTTCATGTTTTCGGAATATCCTTTTAACCTTCTAGATATAATAAAAAAAAAATTGCATGCGTCAGATTTGATGAATTAAACACATATGGATATGGTGCATGTAGACATGCAACCATTTCTTTCTTTAATAAGTTTTCTTTAGATCGAGGTTCTCCATCTATCCTCAACTCCTCGTGTGAGTTTAAAAACCATTTTCCTAAAGCCAAAAGCCATTTTGTATTTGGCTAAGCTGCACACGCCAAGGACATTTTTTATTTATTATTTTTTCTTCTTTAAACAAGTTTCACACCAATCATGTATGATGTATCATGTATGTAATGCATATACATAATAATTAGTTATAGTGTATAAAAATAGTATTTGGAAATCTTTTTTATTGTACTGCTATTAAAAATATTAAATTATTTATTAATTTATGGTTGATTATTTTATTATAGTAGATTTTATTACTCTAATAACTGATTTTTTTTTAAAAAATCTATGAATTAATATGTATAAATATTAAATATATATAAATACATAATACTTAATTTAATTAATTGTTGTGTACATGTAGCATTTTTTACCTCACAAATATGTTTTTAATGAGTTAAAAAATTATTTAAAAGCTTATGGAAAATCATACTATACACTCGTTAGTTTTTATTGTATTTTTATTTTTAAGTAAAACCAAAATTATGTATGTTATGTTTTATAGAAATTAAAAAATTATTTTTTTGTAGGTGTACATTGAGACCATTAATTAGCAGAGAGCCTAACATGTTAATTTTATAGTAAATTGGTACTAATAATTTAATTTATCATATTAGATCACATTCATGTATAAGATATGATTGAAATAATGCTAAAAAATAAAATTAAAATATATTAATTTAAATTATTAGTACTATTGAAACTAAACCTTATGTGATATCAGTGTTAAAAAATAAAAAGATTAAAAGAAAAATTTGTTCAAAACAACAATAATAATAATACAATTACGAAAATAACAACACAAGAAAAATAATAATTATAATAAAAGAATTTAGTGGTAGAAATAATAAAATGATAATAGTGATGATGAAATTAAGAAATTAAGAAATCCAATAAATAAATAGTTAAACTTGTAAAATAAAATTTAGTTTATATAATAAATAATGCAAACTCAACATAATTGTTTTTAAAAAAGAATTAAAAAATTAAGTGCTAATTTATTATGTTAAGAATTTATTAATTTTTTAAAAAAGAAACTCTGAAGTTTATATTTGTTTTTCATCATCTTAAGAACTTTTAAAACAAAATTAAATATCAAGAGAAGAATAAATAAATAAGTAAAACTAAAACCAACAAAAGAGGAAAGGAAAAAAGGAAATATAAATGTATTATTGTCTGTTTTACCATTAAAAAAAAAAGAAAAGTATAGGTAATCAATGATTTTTTAACCAACAAATCAGCCAATAAAAAATAGAACATCTATAATGGAAATTAGGCTGCGTTTGTTTACGAGGACAGGACAGAACAAGACATTAGGACAGAGACAGTAGGACATAGACACTGAAATTTAATGTCTTTATAGTGTGTTTGGCAATAATGGACAAGACACACATGAACAAAGCTAAAATTTAATGTAAATGACATTTTTATCATTTTAAAAAATATAATGTTGGAATAATAAACCATTTTGTGTATAAAAAGAAAAAAAAGTTATTAAAAAATTATTTGTCCATCTTCTTAAATTCTGTGTCCATCAGTGTCCTTCGTTTAAAAGTGGACACAGAGACAGTGGACAATCAGTCAAAGACAGTGTGTTCAGTGTCCATGTCTCTGTCACCAAACAGATTTGTGTATATCAGTGTCTATGTCTCAGTATCCTGTCCATCAGAAACAAACTCAGCGTTATAGGACATCTGAAACCTAAAGCAACATCAGCCAGCTTTCTATTTTTTAGAAAAAGAACGTCTGAAACTTAAAAACTGAACGTATAAAGAAATAGAACATCTAATTTAATTTATTGACTAATTTTTTATTGATTATCTAGCATGATTGTATAAAAAAAAAAAAAAAAGAGAAGGCACTAATGTGTGACATGTGCCGCGTGTAAGAGAGACTAAACTCAAGTTTAGTGTGCTACCCTCTCTCCACATGTTTGGCTATATATTTCAGTCTTTTTGAGCCACTAAAATGTTATTTTAGTCATTTTATTAATGCGGGCAACTTATTATACATGAGAATATTATATTCCGCTAAAGTAGGATGGAATATTGGATAATCTTCCTATCTTATATACTAGTGAGATTAGCCCGTACCTCACATCGACATAAAGAGCAAAACAATAATATTTTAAAAAGTTAAAAAAAAAACTAATATATTATATTAGGTATGCATTAAAATCAAGAGAAAGTTGTTTATTAACATTTTTAATAATCAATATTAAGTAATAAAATTAAAATATTTTTATTTAACCAATAATTTATTGACTCTTTAGCAATAACATGACTATAAAATCAATTATCAATATATAATATATATTAAAATATAAAATAAGTATTTTTTACATAAAATACACATTAAAATAATAAACTTACATAATTTTTATACATAAATGACTAATTTTAATATATAAATAATATTATAAATAATTAATTTATTAATTTTAATACTATTTAATCATTAAATATTATATATATAACTAATACTTTTTTCTAAGGTAAGTAAAGATGAATAGATGATAGCTACCATTCATAAATAGAACTTGTGATGTCAAAAAGGGCAAGTTATAAATATGGATCGAAAAATAAATAAACATCATCTAGACAAGTTTAATGAAGTAATTTTTGACGAATTAATCTAAGTGTACCATTGTACACCTCCATATACTTCTTATCTTTTTTTTCTATTTTAATTTCTGTATTGAGATATACTATTTTCGTACTATACGTAATTGTTTCTATGCTATCGTATATTATATTCATGTGCCTTATGAATTTTTCTATACTGATGTTAACATTTTTCGTGTTGTAAATATTGTGTATATACAATAATACATGTAGTATTACCCTTTTTTAACTATCTTTTTTTTTATACGAGTGAATTGATTTGAAATTAAAATTAATAGATAAAATGAAATAAAAATTTATCACTTATATAATTATATTAATAAAATAATTAAAAATAGATTTAATTACTCTATTAGTTTTTAACTTTTTATAGTTTCAACAAATATTTAATTAGGTTCCTATACAATTTTTCTTTCAATTAAATCCCTACACCATTATCATTTTTCTTCATTCGCCTCCACACCCTTCAACAAGAAAACATGCTATAACCAAATTTTGCCAAAGCAAAAGTATGATGCCTCAATTGTTTCATGCTGCTTTACTCCCAACAACCTGAAGAGATAATGGATAATCTTTTAAGCAATACTTATACTTATTCTATCATGTAATATTAACATTTATCATAGCATGTAACATCTTTGCCTTTATTTTTCTTAAAAAAATTAAGTACTTTAAAATTAACCAAAACTTGTTCTTCGTCACATTTTACCATTTTACATTATTTAAAATCCTTTAACAACACATAAGAAACATATCTAAGCGAAAATCCAAACCCACCAATCAACATATAAAAATCACACACACGTTTCAAAAATAAATTGAATATATTTCGAGGATAAATTGTGCCTACAAATATACAATCACAAGTTAAGATGCAAGTCATGTTGACAATAACACAAACACCTTTTCTGGAGTATATAGTTTCAAAATCACAATATCATTTGTGCATTTATATTGTATCAAACATTGCAAGAAGTTCATGATCCATGATTGAACATGCGAAAAAAATTAGAAATCCCCATCAATGACTCGATTAAGCAGAGTAAATTTTAATGAGATGCTAAAACAGATAAGAAAAATAACAATAGAACATAATAAATAATGTAGAATGAAATTACTTTGAAGATGAAAAAGTTTTTGCTCAGTTTTCCACTTCTCAACATTGACAACCATAATTAACGAAAGATGCTAGAGGAGCAATAATGGAATCAAACTGTAACAAGCTTAGGTGGTACTAGAGGAGAACTGGAGAACCTCAATCAACAGACACAGAGTCGAAACACCCCAATTTGTAGCAGATACTAGGATGAGAGCGACACTTACCATGCGAAGCAACTCGCAACTCGCACCAATACTGCCGCATCCAAGTTCATCTCCGCTTGCAGCACTACCAAGCAGCAAAGTACCAAAAGTGAAGATTAGAATCAACAATCCCTAGAAGAAACGGAAAGGGCACGAAGCCAGGTACCCCTCAGTCTATTGACACTCCTGCACCATCCTCGCCGCACCCAAGTTCACACCCATCGACCTCACCCGCCAAGCAAAGAATGGCTGCCAGCTCCTGCTTGCAAGGGACTCAGTAGTAGTGTACGAAAATTTGGGTGCCGAACTATATCAAGAATAAGCTGACACCTCCTGCTTCCATGGCGCAATAAAAATCGAGCTTTTATATGATGTATATGATTGGATCAAATTTTGGAAGATAAAAAGTTTGGCTCATGGATCAAGTTTAAAATTTTATGTCTAGGTTGGGAATTGTTGGAATTTTTGTATAGATATAACTGGCCTAAGCCCTTAATATAAAAAATGAAAATTGAAAGAAGACACTACCTCAATAACCAAAAATATAAAAAAGAGGACACTACCTCAGCTGCCATTAAAAAAAAGAAATGAGGACACTACTCTTTCTTTTCTTTTTTTTGTTAACATAGGGACTAGAAGCCCAAACAAACAAGAGACAAAAGTAGAATAAAACAGGAACAAGACGGGGTAGAACAATACCCTAGCATCATTAGACAGGAGCTGAGAAATTCCTGCTGGAGGGGAATTCCAGTACTGAGCTATATAAGTCCTCATAGAATGAGGACACTACTCTGAATCCTTTCAAAAACTCTCATTTGATGAAGGTTTGAAATGCCTACTAAGTTAATAAGTAAAGTCAAAAAAAAAAAAACCTAATAAGTATTTTTCATCCTATGTTTAAAATTTAATTTAATTTTAATATAGCGTAAGCGTAAAAACATTTTATACATACATTTGATTATATAATACTACATCATAAAAAATAAATTTTTTTTATTGATCTTATAATTAATCATCTAAATGAACGAATGTAATTGCACAATATAATAAAATGTTTTACTATTATAGTATCGGTTCATCAAAATTAAGAGATTGCAGCTACCGAATAAGCTCAAAGCTTGATGCCAATAGAAGAATAATTTTGTCTTTTCATCAATTTTTCTTTTGATCCTTATTCTTATTCATTTGCAATTTTCTTTTTCCGAAGTTAGTCCCATGTGACAACTCTTATTATTTATTTTAAGTCAACTATATTCCACTATTTATTTATTTCTTGGATCAAGTTTAGAATTTTAAGTAGGGGACATAAATAAAACAAGCTTAAGCCAACAATAAATAGCACTAACTTCAAGAATACACTAGTAAAGGGACAAAAGGGTGTTCATCAGAAAGAAAAAAAAAAAAAGGGGGGGAACAAAAGGGTAAAGTTTGGAGGGAAAATGAAGTAGGAAAAAAGGATAAGGTTTGGAGGGAAAATGAAGTAGAAAAACCGTTTCTTATCAGTTTTGATATATAATTTAGTTCCTGATTTTTTTTTAAAAAAAAAATATTTTTTTTATTTTTTTAATACTGAACAAATTAATATTTTATCTTTTAAAATTTTATATAATTTTTTAATATCAAATTATTTTCTTTAAGAGAAAGTCAGACACAAATTTGTTATTCTTTTAAATAATATTAGAGACTTATTTACCTTTTTTTATTTGATTGAACTATATATATTTTGGTATTTTAATAAATTAGAGTCTAATTTATTAGTTTCATTTGAATAGAAACTTAGAAACTAAATACAAAATTTGTCAAAATAACATTTTAAAAGTTATTCTTAAAAATTTCTTAATCCAAAAGAAAAAAAGAAAGTTGTTCCCATTTAAATATTTAATAGGTAAACAAGTACTTTGGAAAATAAAAATGAAACTATTGAATATCTTACGAAAACAAAAACTACATTTAACGTGCCAGGTTTTAAGTCAAGTTTAAACAGTCCTAAACTATTGAGAAATAAAAAGCCTAAGTTATTTATATTTATTTATAGCCGGCACTAAACATTAAGGGTGTGGTTGGTTAGCGTTTGGAGTTATGTTTGGCTTTTTTTTTCTTCTAAACGCAAATATGATTCTTTCTTCAAAACCACTTTTTATAAAAGCTAAAAATTCTTGCTTTTACGTTAGTTTTTTCACGTTAGACCATTAAATAAAGAAATTTATTTTCTATCTATTAATTATACCATTCATCATTCCTTTAATAAAACTTTTTATATTATATATCTATTAACTTTTTAATCGATTATTTTTGTTGGACATTGTGCTGTGGTTCTTATAAAAATTATAGTATACTAAAAAAGTACTAAAAAATATACAAAAAAATACTAAAAAAATATAAAAAATTAAATATACTTAAAAAAATAATATTATAATTTAATGTCATACCATTTATAATAATTATTTATTAATAAATGATTTTATTTATTATTTTTTAAACAAAATTCATTTTATCAAAATTAATTTTGGCATAGGATTACCAAACATAAATCATGTTGGCACAAATTCATTTCTATCCAAAATTAATTCTGCAAAATCCAGTTTAGTTAAATCTCAGTTTAACCAACGTCAATCCAAACACACACTAAGTCAAGTCTAAGCATGCCTAAACTGCTGGGCAATAAAAGCCTAAATCTTGCCCAGCGGCAATCTCTTAAATGGAGTTTAGATTTATAAGGGATTAGTTACTGAGGCCACCAATTACAGGAAGCTTTGGAAAAATAAAGAAGAGAGTTGATAATTAATATTGTGCTAAGCCCATTGAACACAAATAGAAATTATGTGGTAAAAAGGATTCTCTCACACCTGAAAGGATGATCAGTTCTAAAATTGAGGAAAAAGAAGAACGTGAAGACTCCTTTTACAGCTTTGAACACGGAAGAGATCACAAAAAGGGCTGAGCAAAGGAAGGGGTTTGAAAGAGGAAGGAAGAATGAAAAAGGAAAATAGAAACCTATCTTTGTGATTACTGATCATCTTAGGAAAGCTAGAATGCTCTATTTGAGACTTTGAAATTTAGTATTATTGTTATTTGAAATTCACCATTATTTTTTACATTAGAATTTAGAATATTAATCAGTTATGAAGATTACATGTTATAGAATTGCAAATGTTAATATAAGACTACTTGATGAACTATTGAAGAAATATATTCAATTATGTTGAGAAAGTTATGCAAAAAAAAAATGAATAATCATTCATACTGTATAAGTGTACATCCAGACTATGCTAAAAGTATTATCCGTACTGTATATTTACTACTTGAGGAAATAAGGTGTAAAGAAAGTAAAACCCCAATACAATGATGAATGCTTGAAAAAAACAATGAAATCAATAAAACTTCATCCAGAATATAATAAAAGATCATCATGGCTAAACTAAGAGATCATCTAGACTGCACCAAAAATTAGTAAGTTTTCCAAAAGCCAAATCAACTTTCTCATTACTTCATTGGTTAACACCTACATCATACAATAAAAAAAATTAAAATCGCATTTAGATCAACACCCTTCCTGTAAAAATGTTTTTCCACTCTAACATTGCTAAATTCTAGTGAAATCTACAACAAGAATTAGTATCACAGTGAAGATGATCTACTTACTACTAAAGAAATGTTCACTGAAGTTAAATTCAAATGATCACTATCAAATAAAATTAAAAACAAATAAGGAAGAGAATGTAATATGCCCAGGATCTTCAGAAAGTTGATCAACTGGTCTGAGACAATCCAAATTCACAGAATCCATGATGAAAACAGAGACTCAAACGTGAATGTTTAAACAATGAAACAAGATGAATGTGCTCACGTTGATGGTGCTTTCAATGGAAGTCTTTCTCAATCTCGTTAATGGCAAAACAAAACAAAAGGCATCCATCACACTGAATAGGCAAAGACGGCGCCGTCATGGTCAAAGCTTGAAGACGAAATTGAGAATGTGCTTCATGGAGGTCAAAATCCGACTAATTGTTGATGGAGAAACGCTCTGAAATGCAACGGAATTCTGCAGATTGTATTCACAAACACAGTGCCTCCATGGTTGTAGCTTGAGGAAGAAAAATGTGAGCTTGTTGAAATGACGCCGTTTTCCTTATTTTTACTCCATTGGTTATATTGGTTACAATATACATTGGTCACGTAAACTTCCTCAAAACCTATATATAGAAAGTTTAGGTAGCAACCAAAAAAAAAAAAACACCAATAGGCCAACAAAACACATACACTTTAACATCTTCTTCTCTCTCGCCTTACTTCCCCTCTTTTTGGCCACAGATCCACCACACCCAACAACCCTCTCATACTTGGTTCTCATGTACATGAGCTCACCGTCGGACCCAGCTCTATTCTTGTCGCACCACCATTCACTAGCAACACATTGACACCCATCGAAATAGGCTCCACCGCCTTCGGAATCTTCCACTCCTTCGGCTTGTACTCACCGCAACAATCTTTGCGATCTACGCTCATTGCAATCTCATCTAGTCGCCTCCGCTTCTTCAGCCTCAACGTCTACCTCCTCTTCTTCTTTTTCTTCACTCGATCCCGGTCGTCATCGCTTCTTCATTCTCTCTGTCTTGTTTTTTTCTTCTTCTTCGTTTTTCTCTTTTTTCTTCCTCTTCTTTGTGTTGTTATTGTTGTGGTGGTTATAGTCGAATAATAATTTTGATCAGTTTCGGATGATAATTTTAGCCAGTTTTAAATGATAAGAATTTATTGATTCTCTAATGTTAATTCCACAGCACTTTCTAACTTGTTGGAAAAAATCTTTTAATTTATAATTACTATTTAAGAAAAAACTGAATATATAATTACTTTTTATGACGAGAATAAAACTAAAAGAGAAGTTTTCTACGGACATTGGTGCCAATGAAATGAAGAATGGCCATATTGAGAGCGGCAAAAGAAAAGAATTAGAATTTTGGAATGAAAAAGCTGAAAAGAGGGTAAACTTGAAATTCAAAATGGTAGATAGAGGACAACACAGAAGTTGGTCAAAGCATGCGTCAATTTTCTTAAAGTGTCACTCAGGAAAAGGACTCAACAAGGACACCAAAATTAAAATAATCTCAAAGACTCAAGTCTTCTATCTATACAATCACTGAAAGAAAACAAAGTACTTGATCATATAATAAATAACTTTGACTAAAAGTGTTTAATTTAAATTTATTATTTATTACTATATTATATATTTAATAAAGATAAATGATTTAAATTCATCATTTTCACATAAATAATAAATCATTTATCTTTATTAAGAATTCATCCTTTCACATAAATTAAAGATGTAATATTTAATAATTAACGATGAGAGAAATAAAAATATCTAATATGAAATCTTTAAAGCTTTTCATATCCAAAAGATTAGTTTAATTTGGTTAAATATAAATGAAGATGATTCCAAATTAGTTTTTAACTTTTAAATATATTTAAATTAAATAATTTGTGTTTTGTAAACCAAAAAATAATAAATAAATGATTTGTGTTCATTAAGAGTGTATAAAAATATCATCAATTATATTAATAATAAAAACATTTTTTAATTATTCAAAATTATAACAAATAGGTCTAATTAGTAATTTTAGATAGTTTTTCTATTTTTATTTTGACACGTGAAAAAGAATATTTTTATTAAATTTTAAAATAATTAAAAGATATTTTTATGGTTAACAAAGGTATTCTTTATATAGTTTTATAGTTTACTCTACGAAAATAAAAATAAATAAATATAAATATAAAATATAAAAGCCACGGGTACCCTGTGTTCTTCATGTTCATGAGCTACTTTACCACCAACAAAGTACAAAACAAAACAAAGCTCCACTTTCACTTCCTCTTTGCTACCTTTATCTTCTTCTCTCTCTTCCATTTCTGGGTATCTATTTATTTTTTTAAAAACCTTTTTCTTTTGTTTATTTATTTATTTTGTTAAATGTGACAAAAATTTCTTTTCATGTATGTAATGTAGCTGCTTATGTTGTGTTTGTTGAAATGACTGAGCTTGTTTTTTTCAGCAATGGCACAAGGTTGGGGGTTTTGAAGTTTGAACCTTTCAAGTGTTGATTTACTAAAAAATGGAGAAGTATGAGATTCTACAACAGATTGGCAAAGGTTCCTTTGGTTCTGCTCTTCTTGTTAGGCACAGGCATGAAAACAGAAAGTAATGTTCATTACTATAATTGTGCTTCAAGTTATCTCTCTCTCTCTTTGAAATAATTTTCAAGCTTCCACTATAAAATGTGTATGAACTATGAGCTAATGTGTTATGTTTGACTATAGTGTTATGTATATAAACTATATATTTATGAGTTTTTAATTTATTTATATTTGTTTCCATGTAAGGTATGTTCTCAAGAAGATCAAACTTGCACGCCAAACTGATAGAGCTCGTAGATCTGCTCATCAAGAGGTACCATTCTCATGTTTTGGTGGAGGGTAGCTGAATCTGAGTTCATATATGGTTTATTATGGTTTTGCCTCTTTCTTTTTTGGTTTGTGGATTTTGAATTTGATGAATAGTTGTACTTTGTGACTTGTTAAGCTTTAAGATGGGTTTTATTTGTTTAATGTACCTCCTTTGGTTTCCTTTTTATATGTCACTTTCAGTTTTTAGGGTTTAGGATTTAGGGTTTTGATATCACATTTCATTCTCTTTTATCTGTTTTGTTATTTTTTGGTATATCGTCGTGATAATGATATTCCAAAAATTGAAGCTGACAGATAAAAGCGAGTAAAAGAGTATAGAGTGCAATTCTTTATATTTGTTGTGTTTTTAGAAGGTGAAAAGAGATAGTCATGTTGTTCTTCTTTTTGGGGGTATACTAATACTTTCTGTTGTTTCACTAATTATTAAATTGTGCATGCTTTGTTGATTTCTTGTTTTGCAGATGGAGCTCATCTCTAAAGTTCGGAATCCGTTTATTGTCGAATATAAAGATTCCTGGGTAGAAAAGGTCAGGCTTTTATTGTTTTTTCTTTTAAAAAAAATAATCTTTGGAAAAGAAATTCAATTCTTTCTAAGTTTGTTGTCTCTTGTCTTTTTTGTTTATTTCACTTCACTAAAGAGTTCCAAGAATATAGGCTTTGACATAAAAAATTCAATGGTGAGGGTGAGTTATTCACTTGTTTAATTTCAAATGCTGATTTTATATTAATTGAACTAAATTTTTTTAATACAGGTTAACAGAATATAGTTTTATAATTCTTGATTGATTTTATGATTCTGAAATTTGCAAGTTGATACCTTCACTTCCAGGGTTGCTTTGTATGTATCATCATTGGCTATTGTGAAGGTGGAGATATGTAAGTACTGATTCTGATTCATGTGAAATTCCAAGTATCTGAGGAACTTAGAACATTTATGCAGACACTACTTTTATCTTTCAATTGTTAATTATGGAGTCCTTCTTTGGTTTCTTTGTTGTGACAGGGCTGAAGCTATAAAAAAGTCTAATAGTGTTCTTTTTTCAGAAGAGGTTGGTCACTTGTTGTGAATTCTTTTACTTACAAGCCTGGTTAACAGTTCATTCGTATGTGAATGACTTTTCGGAACTTAATTTTAACACATTCTTGTTAATTTCGGCATACAGAAGCTTTGTAAGTGGCTTGTTCAACTGTTGATGGCACTTGATTACTTGCATGCGAATCATATTCTGCACCGTGATGTCAAGGTGAATGATGATTACTATGAGTTCAAGTTATGCTGCTAGTTATGTGAAATCATAGAGCGACCGTGTTGATGTTTTTATCCACATCTGTTGCAGTGTTCGAATATATTCTTGACGAAAGATCAAGATATACGTCTAGGTAATTGATTCCATCATTCTTCAAATATATCTGTTGAGAATCTTGATTAGAGAATAAAGAGAACTAAGAGAAAAGTATAAAAGTAACAAACTTTTAACTATCTAACAAACTGAATAGTATCTCTGCTAATATCATATCTTGTGTTATGTATGCCGGATGCAGGTGACTTTGGCCTTGCTAAAATGTTGACATGTGATGATCTTGCTTCCTCTGTGAGTGTTATGACCAAGGCTTCTTTTATTTTGTTCTGCTGTTTTCTTCACTTTATTTTTCCCCCAAAGAAAAAAAAAAATGATCTCGCTCATGTTGCTGTTCTTGCTGTACAATTAGGTTGTGGGGACTCCAAGTTATATGTGTCCAGAGCTTCTTGCTGATATACCTTATGGCTCTAAGTCCGATATCTGGTCTTTAGGTAACATACATTTTGTTTTATACTCATTAGAGATCACATTAACTTATTTACTCTTTTATTCACTGCTTTTTGCCGAACTTCTTTTTCGATTGAATTTGACATTGGTGGTAACTTATATTTTTCAGGATGCTGTGTATATGAAATGGCTGCACATAAGCCAGCTTTCAAAGCTCTGGTAAGTTACTATCTGAGGCTGGGAGACATTCACCCTTTTAATTAATTTGAAGAGTAAACCCTCAAACCTAGCTGGTAGAATACGAAGGACAAAGTCGTCACTCGGGATTTAGAAATGATAAGTTTGTCCCCTCACCATTTAAAAATTGGTTACCAAATGGTGGGAGGCAAATTGATTGGTAAGAAAATGGTGGGGGGTAGGTTGTCTTTTTTTAAATCCTAAGACTATTTTGTCCTCCATTTTTTTTTTTTTTGTTATGGATGAAATTGAGGATTTACTCTAATTTGCAAATCATCAAATATTATAATGCTCGACAATTTTCATTTTGGTAATCATTTTGCCTCATTCAAGAATTTCTGATGTTTGGACCATAACATAGTTGCACACTTGCACTATAATTTTATTTTATTCTCTATAGTTTTATTTATTTATTTATTTATTTATTTGTCTTGTATCTGAGCAGGATATGCAAACATTGATTAATAAAATAAACAAGTCTTTAGTGGCTCCATTACCAACCATGTATTCCAGTCCATTGTGAGTTCTCTATTTCCTAAAATATCTAATCTCTTTATTCACACTATATATCTTTTACTTGTGTTCTATGTAACTATTATGCTTTTGTTGATTAGAAATGTAGAACTGAAGTTCTCTAATCTGTATAAAGCATGTCTACAAATCATTCATTTTATTTGATATTACCTTCTGTTGGAGAAAATGATGATATGGAGTTTACTTGCCATTATACATTTTGCAATGTTCTTATTTTATTTACTTGATTCAAGTAACTTACATGACGATATTTGTTTCTTCTTCAAGTCGAGGGCTTGTCAAGAGTATGCTGCGGAAAAATCCAGAGCTTAGGCCAAGTGTATGTTTACTTCCTTGACTTCTTAACTGTTCCGTTTCATGATTTAAACTACATATTAACCGATGAAAAGTTTAAAATTTAGACTAAAACCTACCCTTTCGGCCTTACTTTTGTTTCTCTTTATCCGTTCATGACTTACAAGTTGATTGTTTTCCTCATCATGATCATTTATTCATTGAAAATTTTTAAACTAGAAGAATCTAATTGAACACATTTGTACAGTATAAGATAAAATTTTAATTAGAAATGTTTAAACTATAGAAACCTGATTGAACCTTGTAGTTACAAAGACTTGATCACAAACTTTAAACTATAGGAGCCTTATTGAAATAAAATGAGTTAAATTATATGAATTTTTAGGGTAATTAAACATGTATTTCAATACAAATTAAGTAATTAACCATAGTTTATTTTATCAGGCTGCAGAGTTACTAAATCATCCACATCTTCAGCCTTTTATCCATAAAATTCACCTGAAACTCAACACCCCAAGAAGAAGCACTTTCCCCTTCCAGTGGCATGATTCGAGTTACTTAAGGAGAAACCGCTTTTTTGAGCCAGAGTCTGTTTCTACTATTTCAGACAGGCACAAAAGATTGTCCTTCAGCAATGACAGAGCATTGAATCCTAGTATTTCTGGAACTGAAGCGGGTTCTGTGTGTTCTGCTCAAAGAGCACAAGGATCCTTCACTTATTCAAAAGAGAGATTGTATGATCTTTCTGTTGGTTGTGTCCGGGAAGAGTGGAATTCTAACAAGTCGAAAGCAGCTAAGTTCTCAGGTTTCGATACGACACCAAGATTGCGAGCGGGGAAGATTTCCACCCCGAGACGGCAGATAATACCGTCGATATCACATACTAGCTCGAAACGTGATTCAGTAAGTTCAAGCTCTAAACTACTCCACAACTCAGTTTATCTTGATGATTGAATTACAGAGAAACAAGGACGAATTAAAATAGTTTTTAACTTGCTGAACTTATTGATTTCTCCACTTTGACAATCATGGCAAATGATAATTATATCATCTTTTACTCATTTATACAATTACTTAATTCTTTTAAATTTTGGGTCTGAAATTTCCAATATTATAACATGATTTAGAGCGAGGTTCAATTTAGTCCTTGAAATTTGAAAATTAACCATAGTTGCTGAAATTACATTCTGTAGAACTAATTTTCCTTTTGCTATTGATATCAGCTTCCGGCATCTCCGGCTACAAAGTTTGCCGCACCAACTCGTCGAGCATCTCTTCCACTTTTTACACCTTCAACCGGAGGCATGGCAACAGCTACCCCTTACAGAGCCAGCATTGGCCTTCTCAGAAGCGTGGAGTCGCCAGATATTTCTGTCAATGCACCACGAATCGACAAGATTGCAGAGTTCCCTCTGGCATCTTGCGAGGGCAATCATTTCTTCCCCGTTCGTGGCACCTCATCAACGTTGGCTCATTGCTCGTCCAGCTCCCCAGGCAGCGCCGAATGCTCATTCACAAAAGACAAGTGTACAGTTCAAGTCGTGGACAAGGCCAGTGTCCCTAAAACTACCACCATTGCCAATGATACTTATCCCAATGGTACTTCAGCTCCGGTTTCGCACGGCAGTGAATGCTCCGAACCCGGTCACCCTGTTCTTTCAAGCCATTCCTCGGCCGACTCTCGTCAGCACAGGTTCGACACCTCGTCGTACCAGCAGCGCGCCGAGGCGTTGGAAGGGTTGCTCGAGTTCAGTGCAAGGCTACTACAGCAACAGAGGTTTGAAGAGCTTGGTGTGTTGTTGAAACCATTTGGACCTGAGAAGGTTTCACCAAGGGAAACAGCTATTTGGTTGACTAAGAGCTTCAAAGAAACTGCATCATAAGGTTTCTTTTCTAATGAAAACCCTTAATGACAATTAACTAGGGACAGTATATATTAATTAATGTAGTTCTACTTTATGACATTAGAGTTAATGCTAAGATTAGATCCTAGATCTTAGATCTTAACCATATATATATATATATGGCTATTGTAGTATTGTTCAAGTTGAAAGTGTAGGCACTTTCTTAGATGTAAGAACTCTTTAATTTGACTAGTTTGCAGTAGTAATTTGAAGGTGATGATCATCTCAATCTCACCAATTGATCAAATTAACATGTTCACTTATTCTATCTGTGAAAGCAAAAAAAAAAATTGATCTCCCTGTAAATAAGATAATAGAATTTTTGCATACACAAAATTGCTATGACGTGTCTGTAACGCCTAAAAGCACTTAAGAATTTCTTAAATTACCCCTCTCTCAAATTTAATATTGGAAATTTAAATTTGACTGGTAGTTGACTATAAAAAATTATTAATAAAGGTAAAATTGAAATTTACGTTAAGAATAATATTAAATCAAATTAAATGTTAAAGGTAATTTTGACATTTTTTGCAAACTTCAGGACATATACAATACTTTCTTTTTTAGTTTCCCAATGTATCCCTCAACCCGACAGGTTGATGACTAATCTTCCGGCAAATCTAACATATACAATACTTTACCCTAAAAACAATAACAAAATTGTATTGGACTAGGTGGGTCAAGTTTCATGGATTAAATATCATTGCATCTTAATCTTATCTTGTAAATGTTCAGAGCCCACTACTTGGGGTGATCACTTAATAAGAAAGTTAATTGCCAATTGAACTACCGTGTCAGTCACTCTAAATTTATGTTTTTTTTGGGAATAACCCTAAATTTATGTTTTTTGTTGTCTCGGTGAGATAATACTTGCCCTATTGTTTTTCGGTTTCCCACGGTACCCTTCAGCTCGATAGACTGTGAATCTGAACTCTATTTAAGGATTTGTTGCTGAAAGAAAATATGAACTTGCCTTATTGTTTTTGGTCAGGACCCTTTAATTTTTAAATGTATTTTGAAAAAGAACAAAGAGAGTAAGAGCAAAAAATATTGCCCAAATGGCGAAAAATGATGGCCGAGTTGGATAAAACAACAAAACCTACATTGGAGCCCAGCCCATTAGTTAGAGGCCCAAAATCTTCGACCGTGATGAAGTGTTTTGTTTTCCTTTACTCTGCTATCACTCTCTGCAACTCGAGAAACAGAGACACGGAAATGGAAGAAGAAGCAGAAATCCTACAACTTCACGAGCTTCACCATTCCGATCTTATTCTCTTATCTTCTTCATATCCAACTTTAACCAATGCTGCATCTTCTTCTTCTTCTTCGTTCAACGAGGACCTTCTTCGCAAAATGGACTCAGTAATGGAAGCTCTCGGGCCCATGGGCCCAGGCCTGTTGGCCGTTACTGGCGTCCCTAACGCCTCCGAGCTCCGCTCCCAGCTTCTCCCTCTTGCTCGCAAGCTCGCCCTTCTCAACCGCGACACACGTAAACATCTTCTCAAGGTGCTGATTTTTTTTTATTTTTATTTTTATTATTATTATTATTATTATTATTATTATTATTATTATTATTATTATTATTATCTCTTTTAATTGCAACTATAAAGATATCTATGTCAATTATAAACACACGATTCAGAAAAATGCACTGCCACATGTTGATTGAGTTTAGAAAAATCGATATGTTAATTAATTATGCTTGTTCAATAAACTCAGTCACCTGTAACGATTCTAGTTCAAATTTGTTATGCCTATTTACACGTAAACCGCGGACGTTGTGGCGCTTCTTCAGTTTCATCCTAAACCCATATACCCTGCCGCGAATTATCGAACAAACGGAAAAACCTAAAACCCAGCCACAATTCTTTCACATTATAAAGAGACCCTGAGATCTAAAGATTTTTGAAGGTTACTATCGAAACCCCTGGTCATCCCTGATTGAAGAAGAGAGACCACCATTGTTGAGAAGAAGAGTGGAAATTGGAGGGTGAAGTCAAAACAATCAGAAAATTGACAAAGCAGATCAGTTATATCGACTAAACGGCATTGCTCACATTGCAGGGATCATTCACAAACAGGTTGGTTGAAATTTTTTGCTTTAGTTAATTTTAGCATTTTTATTTTTAATTTCACCTTTAGAATATATTATATTGAAGCGAGATATAAATGTAGGTGTTTAGGAGAGTGATTGTTGAGTAAGTTAGAATCTCTAGTTACAATTTCATGTGAATGCTAAATTGTTGGGTTCTAGCTGTAGAGAAATTGGAATTCTAGAGGATGCTAGAATCTGTTGCACAACTTTAAGTGATTTTTTCAGATTTATATGTTAGTTGATTCAACATTAGACTATATTGTACTGAAATTGGAAGAATGTAGGTTTTAGTAGATTATTGTTGGTAAATAACTACTCTTGCTAGTTTTAATATATTTGTTCAAATATGAAGTTGCATGATCGTATAATTCCCTACCTGCGAGTTGCTAGGCTAGAGCACGTGGCAAGGCTTAATGCACATTAGTTCAAACTTGACGAGCCTCTTATCAGTGCATTTGTTGAGCGTTGGCGTCCAGAGACGCACACATTTCATATGCCATTTGGTGAGTGCACGATCACTTTACAGGACGTTTCATAGCAGCTCGGTCTTCTAATCGATGGCGAGGCAGTCAGTAGATGCCTTTCTGATTTTGAGCTGCATATGGAAGGTGGGAAACCAGCATGGACTTGGTTCCAGGAGTTGTTTGGTGAGCTTCCTCCTGCAAATTGTATCCATAAGTTCACTGTGACATACAAGTGGTTCCAAACAAAGTTTGAGGTGCTTCCAAATAATGATAATGCATCAGAGCATAGGGTCAAGATATATGCTCGTGCCTATATTATGGTGCTGTTATCAATCCAGCTGTTTGAAGACAAGTCTGGGGCCCGTATTCACCTAAGATGGTTGCCTTTCGTTGCTCGCTTAGAGGAGTTGGGCCGATATAGTTGGGGATCTGCTACATTAGCATGGCTGTACCGTTGGTGTTGCTAACTGCAATGTGGTTAACCTCGCTGGTCCGTTAACATTGCTCCAGTCTTGGATTTTCTGGCGTTTCCCCACATTACAGCCTCAGGGGTTTGACACGTTTACTTGGCCATTGGCATCAAGGTAATAATGATTAAGTTCTATTTTGTATTCTGTTTTATTGTTTCCTCTTATGCTTTGTTACGGTATTTTAAATGCCTATTGTATTGCACTTTTAGGTGGGCGAAGTATGTTCCTACATGTGACAAGAAAGGCCCTCGAGTGCTGTAGGAGAGGTTAAAGCTCGATAAGTTGAGACCTGATTATGATGTAAGTGGATGCTAGGTTATAAGTTATTGCCTCAAATTTTATTCCATAAATATTATGGTGAGGGTAAGTTACTTAATGCTTAGGTTGACATGATCAACCTTTTTCTTTTTAGTTTCTATGGATGCCATATGATGTGTCTGATGTACGTAAGGTTGTGGTGGTGAATGTTCTGGATCAGAGGCACCAGGTTTTATGGAGGTCGATGGCATCTTTAATATACTTTGCAGTGATTGAGTGGCATCAAGTGGACCGGGTCATGCCACAGCTCGGTGGGGTCCAACATTGGCCTCATTAGGCACTTAACATAGATTCCCTTATGGCAAAGGATGGTAGAGGAGGAGATCGGTGGTTCCCCAATGTCTTTGCTACCTGGCACCACATTGGAACAATAGGTTTAATACTGTGCTTCATTTTCAACTTGTTCCTAACCCAGGCCCATCAGCAGATTACCTCAATTGGTGGTTCAAGATAGCTCGGAGGTTCCTTTAACTTACTCAAAGATCCTAGGGCAGCAGGGATTCCTCTGGATGCAAGACCAAGAGAGGCGAGAGGGCTGCCCCCGCGAGGGTGGAGGCCCCCCGGATGTTCCTGATAGGCGTAGCATTGGGCATCGTGCACGTATTGGTACTCGTGTTACACGTCCCAACTATGGTTGGGTTGACGACGTAGGTCGAAGAGGGAGAGGAGGAGGCAGAGTTGGGAGAGGAGGTGAGTTAGGCGGTGATGGAGGCAGAGGTGCTGGAGGAGGAGTATATGAGTAATTGACTAGCAAACTTTTGTTCAAGAACACCAATCATTCGTAATGTGCTGCTCTGCAAATCTATCAAAGTGATTGATGGTTCCGCAAAGACACTGATTGGACCTTGCTACAAAAAGTCGTCTCCTCTTTAGTTTCCTTATTCTTACCTTTGTGGTGAATCGCTCTGAAAAAACTCAATCAAACATTATGATTCAAGTTTATTTCCAAGTGTGTCTATCTCAACTGAGGTCATGCTGAAACTGTATGCAACTTCTTTTTATATTTAGAGTGAGATCATAAATAGTTTCTGGCAATTGGGGTTTTTGCAAATAACTCGTTCAATAATCGCCACATGATGTTGGGTTTACAGAGACAGCAGAGAAAGATAGGAATCCTATACTTGTTTACTATTGGGTCCTGGTGTTTATCTTAAATCCATAAACCCTCTTGCCTGTAGCGATTTATGTGTGTGTGACAGGGTTGCTAAGGTTTATTAGAAAATCATGGCAGGCCTTCAAGTATCACAGGTTTGTTCAATAATCGCTATTATGGAGAGTAAATGGGCATTCAAACTTTGAGCTGGAATCGCTACAGGATTACTGGTTATTGGATTTATTGAACAACACTAAAACCCCAGTTCCTGTAGCAGTTTTCGTAATGATAATATATCTATGTGTTTTCTGATTAGAAGAATCTAGTAAATGGGTATTTAGTTTATTTTAGTTATGTAAAAAACCCTTAATTGGAACTTTGGGAAAATTGGCCAAGAACTATTTGGGGAAAATAAAAGGCAAAGCTACTAAGTTTTTCCATTATGCATAAATTTAGATGGAGAATTTTTACTTTGATAATTGCTAGTCTTTGATAGATTTTGAATTGTGATGATTTAAAGGAGAAAAAAAAAAGCAATATTTAGTTTGACTATTGTCATTGTTGCATTCTATGCAAAACATGCCTGAAACTATTTGTGTAAGTTTTAGTTTTTGTATAAAAGATTTCTCATTATGCATAAATCTAGATGAAGTTTAGGCTTACAATTAACTTATTCATATTTCAATCCCGCAAGGTGTACACCCCTTATAATTTCATATTTTCCCGGTATGCTCATCGTGATTGCGTTGCATGCTTTTTTCCAGGAACACAACTTGGGTAGTGATGTTCCTTTGAGAAATCCAGATAGGAGTGTGTCCTCCTTTGCTATGAATCTCCAATATGCCAAAGCTCCGGAATCATTGACCAAGAGCGATCGATTACATTCCGAAGTGGATCCTCAACGTGTCAAGGAAGCATCAGCAGAATGCTATGATAGGGAGTTTAAGAATCTGGGGAGCACTTTCAAAGAGTTAGGATTTTGCATGATGGAGCTGGGACTTTGCCTTGCCCGAATATGTGATAAAGCTATCGGGAGCAACGAGTTGGAGCAGAGCCTCTTGGAATCCTGTGCAGCGAAGGGACGGCTTATACATTACCATTCGGGTTTGGACAGCTTCCTCCTGAACGAAGCTGAGAAGACCGGGGAGAGAGGCAAAAGAAAAGCTAATAATAACATGAGGGACAGGGGCCACCGCGTTATGAATGTGCATAAATCATTACAAGGATCATCAGAATCAAATTCAATTGCTTGTGATGATAATAATTCGGTTGGAATTCATTCAAATTTGTGGCAGCAGTGGCATTATGATTATGGTATATTCACTGTTCTAACAGCTCCTTTCTATCTTTTGCCATCATATTCGTATACATTGAAAACAGAAGATGTATTTGCTGATTCATGTTGCGATGAATTTCCATCGCCAACTGGGCATAGCTGCTTGCAAATATATGATCCGAATAAGAAAAGGGTCTTTATGGTGAAGGCCCCTGCTGACAGTTTCATTATTCAAGTCGGGGAATCTGCCGATATAATCTCTAAGGGGAAGCTTCGTGCTACCTTGCACGCTGTTCATAGGCCTGTGAAGTTTGAGAATTTGAGCAGGGAAACTTTTGTTGTGTTTCTGCAGCCTGCATGGACCAAAACATTCTGGACCGCAGATTATTCTCATGCAAAGTTGATGAAGGAACATGATGATGATCAAGAACAGGTTGGGGAGGATAGAGATAAACTAAGCTGCGAATTTCAGAAAATCATCCCCCCACTTTCATCAAGGTTGAAGGATGGGATGACTTTTGCTGAGTTCTCGCGCGAAACAACAAAGCAGTATTATGGTGGTAGCGGCTTGCAATCAAACAAATGATAGTTTCTGGTTTGTCTTGTTTCACTGTATACCATCTGAAAAATGCTAATAGATTTTGGGGAAGTTAGCCTCTTACTGTTTATGAATTTCCTTAATTTTTTGAAAGAATTTTCACAAATTTGCATAGAGGGTTAAACAATAGAGGTATGAATACCAGTAAAGAGAATGCGGATGAAATTGGCGAGTTGCGTAACATATACAAAACTATATTTATGTTAATTTTTGTATTAAGGAAATTGATCTCTAGAAGAATAGTTTCTTCTTTACAGAAATCAGCATAAGAATGACCTTCTCATGCAAAGTAAATCAATTCTTTATATTCCATGGACGTGCTTCCTATTTGGTGCTTTGTGACGAGAAAGTCTTAGAGACAATATATATATATTTTTTTTGGGTAATGTTATTTATACATTTATTTTATTAATTAAATCCAATCAAATCATTTATTTCTATACTAAATAGAAGACTATTTCGATGTTAAATAGTACAAAAAATAACATCGAAATAAATTTCTATTTGGCATTGAAATATGCTTCTATTTAGCTTAGAATAAATAATTTGGTTGAACTTGGTTGGGCAAAATAAATATGCACCTAGAATTATTATATTTCGTTAACCAACAATCAGCCAACAATCTCATTCATTATCATCATTTAGCTAGTATTTCAGATAATCTGCACTTTGTTATTTCGGATGACTTGTTTTTTGCTATTTCGGAAAATATATCTTTTACTATTTCGGATGATCAGTCGTTTGCTATTTTGGATGATTAGTTTTTGTGCAACCTTTGTATGTTGTGTTTCTTTTCTATTGTCTGATTGTTGACTGATATTCTATTAGTTGCCTGGTAATCTGGTCCCTATAACTAGGTATACTAACTATAACTCGGCGGCTACAACCTATTATCCGACCTATAGCTCGGCCAAATTTATCATCTTTATAGAGCTCGGCCAAGTTAACCTATAACTTGGCTGACTCAACCAACAGCTCGACCCAATTCCAACAAAATGCAGACAACATAACTTAATCTAGTTTTAAGTTATTTAAATTTAACACGTAACTTAATGATGAAGATAAGAAAAAGATAATTGCATATCTTTGACTCCGTAAAAGTAGGGATCCACTTACTAAACTCTAAACAATCCACTAAACAGAAAAATCACTCTCAAGTTTCTCTATAAATACACTTAATTAACTTAGGACAAAGTATGCTTTTCTTCTCCATTCTCACTTAATTCACAAGTGAATATTCTACTGACTTGAACATCGGAGTGCCTTTTCAAGTATCAACTCCTGCCGTTTCACGAGCGAGCCGAGGTGACCCTTCCTCCTTGAAGCTTTGCTGAGCAGTTTCATCACTGGAAGAGCTCTACCCAGCAACCAGCCCAGAACATCTGGTATTTCGTGATGAGTATCCTTAATTACATAGCCCATTTAATCACATAAATGATGTCTCTTAATTGGTGATATTTTATCCTTCTTAAACACAAGTTTGTTTTTGCCATTGGCATAGAAATGAAGAATACTGCTATCATATATTCATATGTATTAGGGCGATTTAATGGTCAAAATCTTAACATTACATTAACAACTTTCTATTAAATTTATACACTTCTTTAAGTCATTAGAAGTGAATGTCTAATGGTCCAAATCTTAACATAACTTTCCATTAACAACTTTCCATTAAATTTATAACACTTTTTTAAGTCATTGAAAGTGAACGAGCATGTATGCGTGGAGGGGCCATCTTCACCTTTGGTAAATGAAGAAGTTAAAGTGAGGATATGTTTGAGTTGAAAAGAAAAAGGACGGGTAAAAAGAAACTTAAAAAAAAAGAAAAAAGAAAAAGAAAGCCTACTCACACTTTATGAACAACTTAACTCCTAGGTGTATCTTAGCTTTGATGATGAGAAACCTCAATCTCTTATTTGGAAGAGTCTAAACTATATTTTAGTTGATGTTTAGTAAAAATAGATTAGCTTTTTCTAATATAATTTTGGGTTAGACAACAAATAAATAAATACTACTTTTTGGTTGCATCAAAACTATGATTTATACAATCCATGTACCAATCAAACTTTAGCCTTTAGGTGTTAGATTTCGCTTTCTCATTCCTAGTAAAGGGTGACCAAATTTGACTTCAAAAAGTAAGGGAAAAAGAAAAAAAAAATTGAGAGGAATATCAAGAAAAGCAGATTTGAATCCCAATTGAAATCCAGAGAGTGATCATCATGGAGGAAATGAGGCAAAAGGAATAAAGTTATTACATTTTGTCAGTAATGAATGAATGACACATAACAAGAAATATACACTAATTATCAATTAACAAAAACTAAAAAGTTAAGGCTGTCATTGTTTTCTTCTCATCACCCTT
>JASCZI010090653.1:116313-136168 GCA_036250425.1 Stylosanthes scabra | reverse complement strand
GGATTAAGGCATACATTGATACATACTCCTACCCTATGCAATCTAACTAGGCATGCAATTAAATAAAGAGAAATATTAATTAATAATTATTATATTTTTATTGGTTGATGTAAAGAAAAGAAGATCAAATATATTATTAAAATATACGTATTGCCTAAAGTTACTTTTAGATATAACAGTGATTATCAGTATAAATTCAGTCACCAAATTAACTGTTGGTGCGAAATTTGACTTTCGATCAATAAATGTGATTTTCGCTTTAAATAAATGAGAATCGAAATATGATCAGAAAAGTTGAAAAAAAAGAACTTCCCAGACAAGAGAAATAAGTTTTATGAACATTAATATATGGGAGTCGAAAGTTCATGGTTGAAGTAGCATATTGATTGGGCCACTTTTGTATAGTTTCGGCTTTCGACTCTGAAGGTTACTTTGACCCTGACGGTTGACCAAACACTGACAGTTACTTCGACTTTGACAATTACTTCGACTCTGACCATTGACTTAAGTCTAATAGTTGACCATACTTAATTAATTTGAGGTGTTAAAGTCAGCTCAGCACTTAGAAAATTTACAAGACAAATGAAAATTATCAAAGTCAATTTGCAGTTACGGAATTAATTAAGCCTATCCAAAAGAGATAACTGTCAGGAACGTGAGTTTCTTTACTTGGAGCTCAAGTTAGAGTCAGCAACTTACTTGAAGATCAAGAATTAGGAGTAACCCCAGGCAAGTTCAAATTGAATTAAAATGATTGTCTATAAATAAAGGACTTTACTCATTAATTTTTCATCACTTTCCTTATCTCACAACACCATAAAATTCAGCCAAATTCCAGTCACATTGACACAAGAATCCATGAAGTGCACATGTCAAATGTGAGTGAGGGGTGGTCACAATTTTCTTTATTTTTTCTAAGTTTAGTTTCTTTTTTTTTTTTTTGTTTTCTTCCATTGTTTTTTTCCTTTTAAATTCTGCACTTTCATTCTTGTTGTTTATTTCCTTTCTAGTTATTTACTTTTTTTCGTTTTTTTTTCCAATATCTTCATTTATTTCTTCTTCTTATTTTTCATCTTTGCTTTTTCTCTCTTTGTAGTTTTCTTTTTCTTGTTTCCAGTTTCTTTCCTTTCTTTTCTTTTCTTTCATTTTCTTTCAAGTTCTTCACTCCCCTACACTTAATTTTCTTTTCATTATTTTACTGTTCATCTTCTTCTTCATGCTCCATTTACTATTCAAGTACATAGTCAATTTTTTTTGTATTTGTTATTTGCTTGAAACTCTTGTAATTATTGCTCTTCATCAATAATATTAAAGAAGTTACTGTTCTCTTGCATCAAAGTTCTTATTTTAGCAAAAAATCTTAGGGTCGAAACCACTTTAAAGGAATCGTATCCCGCTCCTCGACCACGAGATTACAATACAAGCTTGATTAGCAATTTTTGCTAAGTTATCAAAAATCAAGTGAAACATTAGCCATGAAGTTTTTATATATAAATATGTTAATACTCGTCCAAAGAAACTCAATCCCTTAGTATTTGGGCCAAGACACATGAGCCCAATGCACCTAAAAAACAGAGAACCCAAGACATGAACATGATCATTTCAGGCCCTAGCATTGGGAGGACGACAACCGACCCATACCACCCGACCCGACATGTGGTTCGGCCCGACTAGGACAAACTAAACATGGACTCTAAGTCTCACGATATCACGGATAGCCCTCGCCTCATACGAAAGTGAAAAATACATGCACGACGTACGTCCCCTGCTTTTCAAAGGGCTTAACTGACATCATTATCGAGAAATTGGGTGTTGTACCTCTCTTATAAATACTCTCAACTTCCCCAGGTTTGGGTCATTTTATCCCATTTTACTCCACCTAAAACTCTGCGAAAGCTCTACCAGACTTAAACATTGGAGTATTTTTGTAGGTTTTCACCCCGACGATTCGACGAAGGACGTCCACAGACTTGAAGACTCAGTCCAATCCAATACTGATTGGGCCTCTGTCGGTTCCATGCATATTTTTACCTCGAAACAAAATACATATATTATTTAGGAATAACTATGTTTTTTGTCATAAAGGTTTGAAGGCAAAATCAAATTGGTCACAAATTTTTTTTTCTTCAAATTGATCCCTAAGGTATCAATTATGTTTAAAATAACTATTTTTGACAAAATTACACTTATCCCTTCTAGTTCTTACTTCTTCCTTCCTTCTCTTCTGCAATCTCATTCACCCCTTTTCTAACTTCAACCCCAAACCCAAACAAAACCCTGCCCCCTTTTTTTATTCCATTAATTCATTATTTAATTTTGTTTCTTTACCTTTTTTTCTTGCTTCATTGCTTGCTGGGTTTAGTGTCACCGAGAAGCACAAAATCAGGAGCTATATTTAAGGCTCTTTCAATTGTCGCAGAAAGAAGAAGAAACTTGACTTGTCTCTGTCACTAAACCAAACCCCAAGAACTGCTCCGTATGCTGCCGTTGTTTCCAATTTCCACCACTATCATTATTATCACTGTTGTCTTCTTCTTATTCTTTTTCAGATCTTGGAAGAAAATGGAGTCGCAAAAGCAAGTGGTGGCGACCGGTGACCCACATGGATGAAGCAGAAGGTGTTGAAGTCGGAGACGGAGATGAAGAATCGTTTCAAATTTCAGCTTGAAATCCGCACTTTGGCACGGTGGCTCTGCCTATGATGCATTGTTCAGTTGCGCCTCAAATCAAGCATGAATTTAATAGAGATGTAAAAACTCTTTCAAATTTTGATCTCTTAATTTTTGTGTTTCCAATTCTTTTGGTTATGCAACGGTGTTTGCAGGTGGCACAGATGTTTGCAGTGTTTTCGTTACCACAATTGGAAATAGTTTTTTAAATTGTTGATGGGGTCTTGCAATTGGGAATGATTTCCAATTGCATTAACAGAAGATATTGAAAGTATAGAAGAAGAGGAAAGGGCAATGGAAGCCATTGAAGAGAGAAGGGGTTGTGAATAACAAAGGTATAATGATAAAAATGGTGATTTTAAACATAATTGATACTTTAGGGATTAATTTGAAAAGAAAAAAAGATTTATGATCAATTTAATTTTGCCCCAAGACCTTTGTGACAAAAAACATAGTTATTCATATTTTTTTTTTTATTAAAGGCAGTTGTATTTCATTTCACTTAATAGAAAAAATGAATACATATAAGTCGGGTCCAACTTGGACAACCAAAAGCAAGATAAGGTGGGATCTCCGCAGAAATTAAAAATATAAATATAAAATAAACTTATAGAGAAAGATACTAAAAAAACAAAGAAATGTGATATATCTTTGAAACTCAAGATTGATCTCAACACGGAAGCAAAAATCATTTGGAGAAGATGCGGTTTCGAAGATATGTTGGCGCACTGGGAGACAGTCGTGGATATTTTTCCGTAAACCATAGTACCCATAAGATTATGTAGAAACCACAAGATCTCAGTTTAAATTCCACCATCAAGATTAATTGTTGGTTTCCAGATAAAACCTTTCTCGGGAGAGTAGGATATACAAATCACTTTCAGTTTATGGTAGGTCAGGGGTCTCTCCAAACCCTAACAATTCCTGCAAAATACTCTTATGTCATTTTAAAGCAGAAAAATCGTTAGATTGGCTCCAAATTATTTTGAAATAAGTTTTCATTGTCCGAAATGCAACAGATTAATCGGTAAAGAGTCTTCTAATAAGCCTATTCAACACAAATTTTCATTCCTTCTCTTATATCTTCTGAGTATTCCAAATAAATAAGAAAAAATTCTAACAGAACACCATAAGAATCCTATTAGGACACAAGAGAAAATCTTAATAATGCACAACAAAAAATCCTAATAGGTCATAAGAGCACAAGAGAAAATCTGAAAAAAAAAATTCTAATAAGACACAAAAAAAATTCTAACAAAATACTAAAGCACAAAAAAATTTAATAACATATAAAAGAAAACTCTAACATAAGTAAATAATATACCGCTTTTCATAAATAAATACTCACCGGAAATAAAAATAAGAAACAAGAGGTGACGAGTGATGACGTATGTCGGTATGATATGCATGCGCATTTTGGCACATGTCCCCTTCAGGAAACACAGCCTTTGTTTCCAAATCAGAGTAATAATTAAGGGGAAAAAAAGTCTTAAATTAAAATATGGGAAGCGTTTTTATGATAATAATAATCCAATAAGACTTTGCTTTGGACTTACTTGATAACATAATGTCGGGCATGGATGTTGCCAAGACCTACTCTTACAACTTACACCATCACTCATCTCATAACTTTCAAATCCTATTAGTCTTCTTCACTTCTGACAGAAAATAATAATAATTTTTTTCTTAATTGTCAGAGCTGTAGCTTCTGCTCCCTCCTCCAAAGAGGAGCAAGTACCATTATTTGTTTTTATGTGAATAGCAAGTACCATTATTTATCTCCTGTTATTTGTTGAATGTAAATGGTTTTTGTATATGTCAAAATTTAATTATCAAATTAATTATTTATACAAAATATGTATGGGAATATAAAAATATTTTTTTGGTGTCTATATTCTAGAAATATATAAGATAATATATATTTATACATAACATATATAATAATTAATTTAGTGATTAATTTTTGGTGTATATAGTATTTACACAAAATATATCCTCATTTTTTCTTCTTAACAATCTTAATATTTAGTTCAGGAAAACAAATAATTTTTAAAACTTTTTTTTATAAATTTTAAATAATCACTAAATTCAATAATAATAATAATAATGATGATGATAATGGTAGGTATTTTATTTGTAATTTTCTTTTTGGTTAGCTCGGATAGCTCCTCACAACACCTGTAATTTTACGTTGTATGTATTTATTGTATTTTATTTTTGCTGACAATATATTGTATATTGTTTCCACTACATGCTCGCACACCCACGTATTCTAATTATTATGGGTTCCAAAATTTCACTATACCTACTGGATTTCAAACTTTGGTGCAACTTGACGAGGAAATTCAGATTCTCCTCCTATGCCAATGCAAGTCTCAGTTGTGAATTGTAAATTATTTAATTTGTTATTAGTTATTAATATTTTAGTTTAATTTTTGAAATGTTATTTGCAAATCACTCATTAAACATTTGCGCATGAATAATGTATAATTTAATTTATTTTTAAATTATTTTTAATATATATATTTTATATTTTAACATATATTTTATACTAATAATTAATTTTATGACTATTTTTTTAGAAAAAATCTTGGTAGCCAATATTAGGGAAACAATAGAAAATCAATATCATCTTTTCTTCTTTTTTCTTTCCCCTTTTACTGCTCACTATTTCCCTAATTATATTCTTTAGCTCCTTATTGGTCCCCTAAGTTGGTTCCATATCATTTATATCTATTATAACACTTTATTTGTAGGGAAGAAAATATCACACACATATATATATATACAGTAATGCTACACATCCAAGCATTTGCCCTAACCAAGTGATTTTTTCCAATTCTCACCCATTACACGCGTTTACACGTACTCTTCCCAAAATTCAAAACGCGCTTCTTCTTCTTCTTCTGCAGCACCACCATCGTCAAGCCGCCATCTTCGTCATTGCAGCCGTTGCCGTCTCCTTCTTCTTCTTCTCTTCCTTCTCCTTCTTCTTCTTCTTCTCTTCCTTCTCCTTCTCCTTCTCCTCCTTCTTCTTCTTCTTTGTTGTTGGTGTTGGTGTTGTTGCTGTTGTTGCTGTTGTTGTTGGCGGTGTTCTTGTTATTATTGGTGTTGTTATTGTTGACGAAAAATTGAATTGGTTAATTTTACAAAATAGAAACGAATTTTGAACACAAACAGAAATAGATTTAGAACAAAAACAGAAACGGATTTTGAATGGAAACAGAAACGAATTTTGAATGAAAAGTAGAAACGGATTTTCTTTTACGCCTAGGCGTGATTTTGGTGATGAACCCACGCCTAGGCGTGGTCTTATTTAGCTAACACAGAAACAGATTTTGAATAAAAGTAGAAACGGATTTTGAATGAAAGTAGAAAAAGATTGTAAGTTACCACTCAAATGTACTCCATCTTCCTGCTACTGCTGCTACTCTTCTTCCTCCTCCCATTTATGTGGTTTTGGTCTTCTTACTATTGTTGTCGTTGCCATTATCATCATCGTCGCCGCTGTCTTCTTCTTCTTATATTGTGTCGTGTTCATTGTCTTCCTCATTGTTGTTGTTGCCGTCGACGCTGCCGTCGCTGTCATCGTCATCGGAAGAAGCATGATGAGTTGACGGAGAAAAAGAACAAGAATGGAAAGAAGCACAGAAGGAGGAAGAAGACGACGACGTGAAACACGCGTGTGTATTTGGAGCTTGGTTGGACTTGGTTACTAAAAACGCTTGGTATATATATATGTCTTTGGTGAAGATATTGAATCTTAACCATTGATTTGTGCTATTAAAATCTGATGTGTAATTAATGATATCATTATGAAAAAGATAAATTTTTAAATATGACAATATCCTCACTAGAAAGACACTTAAAACGTCTTTATAGTAGAATTTTTTTATACGAAAAATATTGTAAAATGTAAATTATGGTGTCAAATATATACATGCATGATGTATGTTAAAAATTTGACCGAATGGTGAGATTGATGAAGAGAGCAGAGAGTAGATAGTACGTAGATACGCAGAATTGAATATACAGTACGATCAAATTAATTCAAGTACATACATGAGAGTCCGGTAAATATGTCTTGTCTCTCTCCCTGTCACTGTGTTACATTATTGTCCCCAAATTTTTTGCTATCTCAACTCTATATACCACAAAATCCCCCCTATTCTCTATATAGCCACTACCCATTTCCTAATATGTATCAAAGAATAAACTTTTTCTTTAAAAAAATTATAGATGTTATTATTATCTTTTTTATTTACAATTTTTATTTTTCTCTAATTTAATGTTAAATAATGGTTTTATTAAGTTTAATTTAATTAATTGATACTAATTTTTAAATACTTAAATGACATTTATATATAAATATTTTTAAAAAATATGTGAATTGAAAGATTAAAGAACATATGACAGTACTTTTTCACCCCTTTAATTTGCAGTGTGGTGACGGGTTCTTGACAAAGTACTTGGATCACATGGTGTTTTTGACCATTCCTTAGGCCCTTCCACAGTTTCACTCGCTTTTTAACATTTATTGACCATGCATGCCATTGCTTTGTAAACGTTATAATTTGGTACAGTATATTTTTTATCTTTAAATTTTATTAAAAAATTTAAATGTATTTCTTAGTTTTATTAATTAAAATTTTATATAAAAAATTTCGATTTCTATCAAATATATATTTGGTAGCTAAATTTTTAAGAAATTAATATTTAACAATTATGAAAAGTGACATAATTGTATGCTTGACTTGCTTTTTTAAAGGTTATTTTTGTAAAATTTTTATTAATTTCATCTTGTATTTTTTTAAAAGTAATTAATTATCAAGAATATATTTGATATAAATAAAAAATTTTAGAATAAAATTAAAATAAAATAAAATTTTAAGTTATTTTAAAACTTTTCACAAATTTGAGTGACAAAAAATATATATTACCTTGTAATTTACAAATTCTAATTCCTCAACGATCATATGTTGTTTATAAATTGTATGTAGGGCAAAATTTGAGTTTAAAGTTGATTTATTAAGAGTGGTATTACTTGAATATTTTAAGAACTAAATGTATGTATATATATTATTAGTATATATTTCGTTGGATTGACAAGAAGATGGGCCAGAATTAGTATTTAAAGTGAATTAAGAATAAATAAAAAAAATTTTCAAAAAAAAGTTAAGATATCGGAAAAGATAATGCTATTTGAATAAGTGATTTTAGTCAATCAATTAAGTTTAATCAAGTTATTTATTTCTATACAAAATAAAATATTATTTTAATATGAAATAATATAAAAAATAGCACCTAAACAAAATTTTATTTGATATTAAAATAGTATTTTATTTAGCATAAAATAAATAATTTAGTTGATTAAATCACTTATTTACGTAAAATTATTATTAAAAAATTTATCATAAATTAATAAAATTAATTTTGTATCTATGAAAGACAAAGATATTTCTTTAGGATAGAATTCTAATAACTAAAGAAAATTATAGAGAAAAGAGGAAAGAGAGAAATCTCTTAACAAGGGCCAAAAGAGGAAATTCATTCGCAATTCAAGTAATGCCTCCATTACAAGTGTTCCTATACGTATTTATAGTAATTATTGATTATTGATGATTATTGATATTGATGTTATTCTAATTGAGCTATTAAGCTTAATTTATTATATTCGTTACAATCTACAAAGTACAAATGTTAATTTGATGAGAAAGTGTTAGAGTAAATATTAGGAAGACAATAGGAAATTAACATATTTTTTTCTCTCTCTTTTATCACCTGCTAATTTTTTAAGAGAAAATTTAGGAAGTTCATAGTTTATTAGTCAATACGTGGCCAATGGGCTTTTTTCTTCTTTTCTCTTTATCACACACTATTTTCTTAATTACACTCATGGGCTCCTTATGGACTCTCTAATGTTGACTTCCTAGCATTACTCTTTTTTTAATTATACTCATTAATTTCATATTGGTCCCCTAAAGTTTGATTCCATATAATCATTTTAATTTTATTGAATGATCAATTTAAAATCATTCTTAACTTTTATGATATTAACCTCTTTTATGAATATAAGGCTACTTTCTTGGGGCATGATACAATGAATGGTCCTTTATAAGAATAGAAAGTTTAAAGAGTTTCAGTGGTTCCTAATTAATAAGAGAGAGAATAAGTGCTCTATAATTAATAAGAAAGATAATAAATGAGTTTTTTTTTAGATTTTTGTTTAAAATTAAAAATTTGATTTAATTATAAAAAGACAAAAATATTTTTTTAAGATTAGCTTTATTTAATTATTTTAAATAATAAAGATTTATATTTAAATTTAAATGGATCAAGTTATTCTTATTAAAGATTACTAAAAAACCAAAAATATCTTTCAATATTAGTGTTGTTTAAATGTATATAAATTAGAAATTTTGAATTAATATTATAAAAATAAAAAATTTCATGTTTAAAATATTCTTTTAGAATTAACGTTATTGTATGAATTTAAAATGTTGTAATTTAAGTTTGATTTTAAAATAATAAAATACATTTCTAGATGAGTTAAAGATGAAAAAGATACTTGTAATACAATTAATAAGTTTATTTCCTTGAATTAGAAAGGAAAAAAATTGAATTTGGTTTTATTAGAGTTAAATAAGCTATTTAGTATTAAATTTAACAACAATGCTATCTGTACATCTCTTTTTGGTGTACACTTCTATCCAAGTTCCAAACGAACATGCTTTTATAGTTGACATGAACAGTTTTTAAAATCTGTTCGTTTGTTTTTAAAAAAATGTTCGTTCTAATAGTAATATTCTGTTCGTGCACGAACATGTTTTTATATACAACTAACATGTTTTTATAATCGACACGAATAAGTTAAAACCCTATTCGTTTGCTTTTAAAAACATGTTCGTTTTAGTAGTAAAAACCTATTCGTTGGGACTTAGAGAGAGGTGTATACCAAAAAGAGGTGTACACCAAGATTAATTGTAAATTTAAATAGTAATTGTTACAAAAAAAATTAAATAGTAATTGCTTTTTTAGGATTAGGGTACTCAAATGGATTAGAAAATCAAATTCCAAATTTCAAAGTCATTAAATACTATTGTAGTTACTTTTCTTTATCTCCAAATAAACCCTTTTAATTTTATTATTATTTAAAAATTTAATTTTGTGAAATTACAGTGAGTAGCAGGATAATTAAGTTTTTATTTTTTTATTGTTTATGGAACTATTAACCATTTAAAGTTTGATTAAAAAAAGTCAAAAATATATTTTTAGTGCTAATTTGTCTAAAAATTTGCTTACATTTAAAATTAGAAATTTAAATCTAATATTAAAGGTCACAATAAATATTTTAATAATTTTTAAAAATAATTAAATTCTAATTTTATGTATAAAAGTAAAAATTTTATGGACTATTGAATACATAACTGTCTAGCAGGTAGGCCAACCTCCCGCCTGGCTTATTGCCTAATGTTTAGCCCTCCATTTTTTTAAAAGAAAAATGATTAAATAGGTTAAGGAAAAATGCAATTTCACAAAAATTACAATAATTTATAATATGTATTTACTAATTAATTAATTATTTTTTTTATTTTTTCAAAAAAAATATGAAAAAGAATAATGAGCGTCCTGCCATGCTGAAACCCGCGAATTAGGTAGGTTTATTTATTTTCGCAGTTTTAAAATCTTAGCTTGACCCGTCTTGTTTTGCGAGGTAAGAGGATTGTGCAGCGAGTTTCGGTCCTGTTTGACATCCATGTCCATTAAATTAAATAAAAAATTATTTTCATACATTAGTTTTTAATTAATTAATTTATTTTATTATTATCGTTATTCATTAGTTTTTTAGTAGCCATTATCATTATCATATTACCACTATGTTTTTATATTATTATTATTATTTAGTAGTACGTTCGTTTATTATTATTATTATTATTATTATTACAACAAAAAGATTATTATATTTTTAGTTTATTGTCCGTACTTAATTATTTTCTTGTTATTATTATTATTATAAAGAAAGTAGTTATTTATTAGAAATGCATTTTAAAAGTCAAAATTAATATGTTTATATATTTAGGAGAAGAATTTATTTCTATATCTTTATTAAATGTCTTATTAATTGTTTTATGATTCATATAATTTATTTATATAATTATTTTTTAATTAAATTTTATGGACTACCAATGGTCCAAATACTTTTATAACTTTAAAACTTTTTTTGGTGTGCACTAGGGTATCCACCGGACCGAAAGTCCAATAACTAATCTCTCGGGTACTGCAGAGGCAAAGTGGGCGACCCTCCCAAGTAAACTCTTCTCCAAATACTTTTATAACTTTAAAACTTTAAAATGACTATTTGTTACGATGGGAAATAGTTAAACCCATTAGAATTACTAAGTACTCTAGTATTATAAATAGGAAGCTATGTCATTATATTGAGTAGGTAAATTAAGGAATTTTGAACATTAGTTCAATTGGAGTTTTCTTTCTTCAAATAAAGGGAATTGTTCTTCTTTATTCATCATCATCTTCATTCAAGTCAATTACCAAATTCTTCTCCTACTATAATTCACACAATCAAAAAATACACAAGTTCTTTAATTTTCATATCTCTTAATTCTAATTCTAATACTATTGATTCTCCAAACTTCTAGGTACCATATTAAACCCACCTACTTTCTTTCATTTCTAAATAGATTTGTGAAACATTCTGAACTTTTATGGGAACATGATAGTTAGAGACGTTTTTACGAAGTTCTTTCATTAATTTTTTCATTCTTGGGAATTATATTAAAATAGTAATAAGATGTTAATTATTATTGAAGAGTGATATGTTAATCTTGAACTTTACATTCTTTATAGTGAATTTGCATTGTAACATAATTTTGGATAACATCTTTTAAACAATATTCAGTTTTTTAGAATCAAATTTGATAAAAAGTACCGAAACACAATTCACATCTATATTGATCCAATTTTAATAATCATTATATTTGAAATCTTAAACTATTAAATCTCTAATTCTGTCAATTCACTAATAACTAGTGTGATTTTCAAAACCTTATTAATAACTATACTTCTAATTCCTAAAAAAATTTAAATTACTTTTTTTATATATATAATTTCATCAAATTTTTAATTTAATCTTTATATTATTTTTTCTTTTAATTAAATTCTTATATCATATCAATTTTTTTTATTAAATTCTTACCGTGACAAAAATATTAAGTATAACTGAATATTTTCTTATATCTAAAATTTATCACGATAAGAATTTAATTATAAAATCTGATATGTGGAGAAATCTAATTAAAATAAAAAATACAATGATTTAATTGAAAATTCAATAAAACTACATAGAAAATAGAATAAACTTAAAAAAAAATCTCATTATAAATATAGATGTATATAACAACATAGCCCTTAGCGAAAGAGGTAGATTTGGAAAGGCCAAAGTTTGATACTACTCTACTCTACCCTTCCATGGAATCCAAGTCATCAAGAACAATGAAAAACAATGAGTTGCATGGAAATGGCAGTTCCATGCCAGAGAGTCCAAGATTACCAATGGAGTTTCTTTCAAGGTCATGGAGTGCTTCTTCTTTTGATGAAGTCTCCAAAGCCCTTCAACCTCTTCCTCCTCCTCAACCTCAAGAACATGATAATGCTTCATCATCAACCATGTCACCACCAGAGAACAAGAATAATAATCAATTCTCTTTTGCTTACTCTGCTTCTTCACAGCAGCTTCTTCTTGAACGCATTTTCTCACAATCCACTAGAGAGGTTCTTTTTCTTTTTTTTTTTTTCTTTTTTCTCCCTTCACTACTATTATATATAATTGCTCCTTAATAATTTTTCCCATCTATTTAAATATTCTGTTATGAAAAAAAAAAAAAACTGAAAGGGTGCTTACTTTTATGTTGGTTAAGATTATTTTTGGACTCTGTTTCTCAGAAAGACATATAGAAAAGACAATGATAAAAATAGATATGAATGTTTAATTATTTTTCTGTTACTGTCTTGCTGATTTTATATACAAGTCAAAATTATTTTAGAATTAGAAAAAATTTGTATTTCTATCTTTAATTCTTTATAACCACTAAATCTTTGATTTTTATTATTTTCATATTTTTATTTTAGAAATAGTATCCAAATTTGTAATAACATTATATTTAACATTGCATTTTTCCTCCTAAAAAGAAAAAAAGGTTGCAGTAATAACTAATAACTTTCATATCAATGAAAATAGCCACTCAATTTAACATTATATTATGCTATTCATAAATAGTTTTAGGTGAGTTATATAGCAAAAAAATATCTATATACGGACATTATATATTTGGAAGCGTTTCGGGTATATCTGGGAACCAGGTGTTCTTATATTTTTAATCGTTGGTCTTAATTAATTTTAATTATAAAAAATATATATAATTAAGATCAACGGCTAAAAGTATAGAAACATCGATGTTTCCGGATATATTTAAAACATTTCCTATATATTTAATTTTACGGAGTTTTCATATAAAAGTGTTTAATTTACTATTAATGAATCAAATGTTTTATTTTTAAAATTTATATTAAGATACTTTTTACCATATAAGAGACCATAATTTTATATGAACATTAACATCGTGTTTGATATATGAATAATATTTTCATGTATGTAACAGGAATTAGCAGTGTCACCACCATTAACATCAGGAAGAGTGTCACAGAGCAGTGATCAAGCAATGAATAAGAATAATGGTGGTAGCTCCCTAGTAAGAGGAACAGATGATGAAAGTCCACCAATTTCTCCTTCTCAAGATGACTATGATGATCTTCTTAAGGTACTCTCTCTCTCTCTCTCTCTCTCTCTCTCTCTCTCTCTCTCTCTCTCTCTCGTGCATGGTAAGGCAAGACAGTGAGTGAGGTGAAATGAAAGTCACTATAATAATTTTGCACTGAAAAGTGGTACTGGTTTTTAACTTTTAATTTCTTTCTCAGCTGCAATAGTATTCCATCAATCTATGTTCTATGTTTGTCAAAACATGTTGGATATCTATATGCATGAATCTAGCAACTTTTTATATGTAAACAATAACAAATTCAAGATTGCTACTGTATCATATATTAAAGTAATGGAAGTGTATCATATATTAAAGTAATGGAAGTGGATCAAGTATATGCAGTAATCCGGTTTTTAACTATATATATTTTATAATTAAAATAAATTAAGATAAACGGCTAGAAATATAGAACATCGAATTTTCGATAACACTTGATCCATTTCGTAAAAAATAATAATCTGAATTTATACTATCAGATTATCTTAGTATATGATATATTGATTATAGGTTTCATTCATTTGAATCATCATAACATTAATCCATGCATGATTCAACTATTATTATTATTATTATTATTTAAGAGTCTTGTTAGATTTATAGTATGTCATAAATAAATTAAAGGTTTTTGTAAACCTCATCAGCTTTCTATTATAATACTCTGTTCTTTTAATCTAGAAGAGGAAAAACAGTGTGTTTGCTTTTTGTTTGCTCTTGGATGAAGCATAACAGTTAACACATAATGGGTTGAGAGGAATAAAAGTTAAGGGAGAACTTTTACAAATAAAAGAAATATAACAAAAATATAAAGAGAATCATGAAACTATTTTTCAAAAAGTTATATGCACAAGTAAATTGTTTTTTTGTTTTTAATTTTTATATATCTTTGTGCTACACATACACATAGTTCATTTTAGTTCCATGGTGGCTAGGTAGGTCAAAGTTGCTAGTTGCTACTACTACTACAAGTAAATTGTTCATAATTGATGATGATGAATACGAAAGTTTTTTGGTATACCTCACTTTACTTTGTAATTGTTGATCTTAATTGATTTTAATTATAAAATTAATATATGATAAAAATAAACGGTTCAAAAATAAAAGAATACGGTATATCTCACTTTTTGAGGTATATCGAAACATCTTCCTGATGAATACTACTTATTGTTAAATAGTTCGCCACAAATTAGGATCACATTATTTTTAATTTTTTATTGTTATTTCACTAAGGTTAATCATGATTACCCCTCTTCTAAAAAAAAAAAAGTACCAAACAAAAACAAAAAGAATTTAGAAAGTGTTGAGTTTGGTTGAAAATTATGTGTATTAAAAGTCACACATCGCTTGATATAAAAAGTGTATGTGAGCCTTTATGTTATAAATAGGAGCTTAAGTTAAGAACTTTAAGCGTACCAAGTCAATACACATTGTATGACTTTTAGATTCCTTTTTCTACTTTAGAGTTTTCTCTTGTAAGAGTGTAGAGGGTGTAGTCATTGAGACAGTGTGAGAGTGTTTGGTGCCAGAGTAGAAAATATTATGATGTACAATGTAATCCTTGTTCCATAATATTTTTTTGGTTGTTGTTTGACAACAGCCGTGGTTTTTTCCCTATTTTTGGATTTCATATTAATTCTCTTGTGTTGTGATTGTGTTATTATTCTTTTCTACTTTTCTATTTTAATTTTTTATGGGCATAGTCGCGATGCCCAACAAAAAGGTTAGAAAAATATATTAAGTGCTGACTACTGAACACTTTATTATTTCTTTTACATTTTTTTGGGTAAAAATTATAAGATTAAAGTAATGAGATAGATAGTGATATCAGTGAGTTAGTATAGATTTTCTTAATTGTGTACCTATAGAAAGTGAGATATCAAACTAACATTTTATCACGATCAATAAACTAAATACCAACAAATGGATCGAGTGGTAAACAATTTGCATTGGCTTAAACAAGTCTTAAGTTTGAGGCATAATATATACCAGTATGTTGAGAATCGGACTGGACCGATTGAAAAACCGAAAATTGGTCCTTTGATCGGCCGGTTCAGGCACAAAATTCAATTGGTAAATAATTGGTAAAAAAAACGATCAAATTGGTAATAAATCGGTGAAACAATCATCAGACTGGTTGTTAAATAGAAAAATTAGTTTTTTAGTAATTTTTTATTTTAAATAATTTTATATTATATTTTTTAATTATTTTATTATATATTTGAATAAAACGATTTGATTTCGGTTGAATTTTTTAATTTTTGAACCAATCACTTCATTGGTATCGATCTGATTCACGCAATCTTAATATATATAAGGGAAAATTGATGTTTATGCCCCAATTTTTTAAAAAATTAAACAAATTTAATCTTTATTTTTATAAAATATCTAATAAATCCTAACTTTTGAAAAAAAGTATAATTAAGTCATTCTGTTAGTTTGATTCAACTAAAAAAGACACAATTTACTTATATAGCTGCTAAAAAAACATGTGTTTCCTATGTTTTATCATCGTAGAAATGATTTTATATGAAATTTTATTGGTAAATTTCATTTTCTTTTTGTTAAATAAAACTAATAAAATTAGAGACAAATTTATACCATTTTTAAAAAACCAGGGACATAAATATACTTTTTCTTATATACAATTATCTTTGTTGAATAACTTATCAACTAGGTGCTTGACTCACTTGGAGTTGGAGCGAAGTTCCATATATCCGATGAGCAAACTGAGAAATAATTAGATAAGAAAATAAGAAATTATAAAATTAGGTCAAATGTCTTATTTTAATCTAAAAACATAAGACAACAAATATAAGAATCTGCTCATGTATATAATTTTTATTTATTTAATATAAATTGAATAAGTGGATTTATCCATTACAGTTATAAATGCTATATATATATATGTATATATATTAATTTTATTGAAAACATAAAAATTTATATTTGTACTTTATTTAATTTTTATAAGATATAAGAAATAAAATTTATATTATAAATTTTTTTTTTATATAGGTATCCATTTATATCTGATACCAAACTTTTCAACAATAAATATGAAACTTTACAACTTACATTAACTTCCAAATTCCAATTAGTCTAGCCCTATTGAAATAGGGCAATGATAAACATTGGTTTTCTAAGTCAGCATGCCTATACTTGTGATTGCTTCATAACAGGACAAAGAGTTTGAAAATCTAATGTACCTATTAATCTCCACATTCTCCTTTTGACATTTCTTTCTTTGTAAGGAATTAAAAGTCCAATTTGGCCTTTCACTAGAAAGAACAGAGCTACACCACAAGCTAAGAATTATGAAATGATGAGACATTGAAACTAATAAAAATTTAACACCAACATAGAAACAATCAAGAAAATTCATTGCTAGTGGCTTATGTGTGATAACCGTCAATTTTGTTGTCAGTATTTTTATTTTTGTTTGTATGGAATAGTTATAATAAACTTATAATTTTTAAAAAGGATTGATATATTCATAGTTTTAAATACTAAAAAAGAATAAAAAATTACTTAGAGAAACAGATTTCATTATAGAAATACAATTTTTTAAATATGTATAGAAAATTATAGAAAATCAATATTTTTTTATCGAATAAATCAGACCTAAAATAAGAATATCTAAAACTTTAAAAATAGAATGTATTATATCACATAATTAAGAACTTTTGAAAATCAAATATATGTATAACAATTAATTTAGGTGTACACTTCTTTTTGGTATACATTTCTATCCAAGTTCCAACGAACACTATAAAAACATATTCGTTGTATATATAAAAACCTGTTTATTTGGAACTTGGATAGAAGTGTACACAAAAAAGAGGTGTATATGTAGTATTGTTCTAAATATAATTCCATAGATACTTTTTTAAAAAATATATCTAAAACCTGAAAAAATCGAACATTCAATTTAAATTATTGACTAATATTAGCTGAATTTTTATTAATTGTCTAGCCTTGTTTTTTAAAATTATATTATACAAACATTAAATTATGTCAGGGCACCATGATCACATTTTCCAAACTATCTTAACACAAAAACAATCAATGCAATAATGATGAGTAATCCAAAGATCAATAATGATGCTAACAAGCTTTCATATATTTATATCTATCATTGCAGTTCTTCAGAGCCAACAATTCAATCCACTCTCTATTCAATGGTGTAAGAGCCATGAATTCTTCTTCTACTAATATTAATGGCAATGCAACTCCACCATGTTCATCATCATCATCAGGTCCTAAAACAGTTGGAAAATGGTTAAAGGAAAGAAGAGAGAAAAAGAAAGAAGAAAACAGAACACACAATGCTCAACTCCATGCATCCATCTCTGTTGCCGCGGTAGCGGCCGCAGTTGCGGCTGTTACGGCCGCGACTGCGGCCACGTCGGCGAGCAATAGAGAGGACGAGAAGATGGCAAAGACAGACATGGCTGTGGCCTCAGCAGCAACACTGGTTGCAGCACAGTGTGTTGAGGCTGCAGAATCAATGGGGGCTGAAAGGGAGCATCTTGCTTCTGTGATTGGTTCTGCTGTTAATGTTAAGTCTGATGATGATATCAACACTCTTACAGCTGCTGCTGCCACAGGTACAACAATTCTAGAAAATTCTTTCAGTTATTTTTACTGTTTTTGCTTTTTTCTTTACAAAAGATTAAGAACAGGAAAATCATAATGTGACTGCTATATTGATAATTGTTGCTCTCTTTTTTTTTTCTTCTACATATTGATACAAATATACAAAAAAAAAAAGAAGTGAAGAGTGACTTTATAAAAACTAGGAGCGAGATTATCATTTTCCTAAGAAGGGCACTGAGAATAAAAACATAAAATTTTTCTACAAACCAAACAAATCTTTAAGTTAATGATGTTAGTTAAAGTTCATTGAATTTTAGTGATTCTTGAAAAATGTCATTGACTAGGATTCATTGTTAATAGTGCTGCTAGGGTAGTGATATATCTTGATTTATCATTTTCAAAAGAAAAAAAAAATCAAAATAGGATAGGAACTCAATTTTTATGTTTCAAAAGTTTTTGTGAAATAAAACATAAAAAATAAAAAAAAAATTGAATTTTATTATATTTATTATTTCTTACTTTTTTTAAAAAAATTTAAACAAGAAACAGAAATAGCTAGCAAGTAGCAACCAACAAACATTTCCAAAATGTTATGTAAGTTTTGTCACCTTTTATTGCCAATGTGGTTATGGCTATATTGATATGCAGCTCTAAGAGGAGCAGCTACCTTGAAAGCAAGAGCATTGAAGGAGGTTTGGAATATCACCTCAGTGACTCCATTAGAGAGAGGTTTTGGGATTGGAATTTGTGGTAAATCAAGTTATAGTACTTCAAGCACAAGTGATAGTGGTGAGATCATTAATGGAGAAAATTTTCTTGGTGCATGCACCCTAGAGCTCCTTGCTAAGGGCACTGAATTGCTCAAACGAACTCGGAAAGGTAACCAACTTTGACACCGATTTAAGGCTATAATCACGAGTTTTGGTTTCGGAAGAAAGGAAAGAAAAAACGAAGGGTTTAAAGTGTAAAATGTACTAAAGTTTACACTTCAGACCCTTCATTTTTCCTTAGCGAGTTTTGATTTCGGAAAAAAAAAAGTGTAGATTAGACTAATTTTTAAACTTCAACTCCTTAGTTATTTTCTTCCGAAATCAAAACTTGGAAACACAGTCCTAAGGATTAAGCACTACTATCTCTGAGTGTTTGATCTCTTTTTGTAGGTGATCTTCATTGGAAAATAGTTTCTGTTTACATCCATAGAACAGGCCAGGTAACTTTTAACTTTTTCTTTTAAATTATTCAAAGCATATGGGGTTGGATATCTACATGCTCTTTTCAGTTTTCATCACTTTGCTTGTAACCATTTCAGGTGATGTTGAAGATGAAGAGCAAACATGTTGCTGGAACCATTACCAAGAAGAAAAAACGTAAGCTATCAATCTAACATCGCCTTCATGAAATTGTTTTGAATTGATTCATCTAAAAATAATTTTAAACTAAAGAAACTTGGCCAAAAAACAATATTGACAATAAAATTATTTTACATTGTGTATGAAAATTAAATTTCGATTATACATGAAAAAAAAATATAGGAATCAGATTGAAATTTGTTTACACTTTTTAGTATAGAGACTTTAGTATGAAATTAAACTGCATAAACTTTGTTAAAAGTTTAATGTAACTTCTAATAACTAGAGTAAATAAACTTTTTTTTCTCTCTTAAAATTTGTAGATGTTGTGTTGGATGTGTGCACGAATTTAGCAGCATGGCCAGGGAGACATGTATTTGATGATGATGATGAGAAAAGAAAGTACTTT
>JASCZI010090653.1:105530-116303 GCA_036250425.1 Stylosanthes scabra | reverse complement strand
GATTGAAGACAGAATCAAGAGGGATTGTGGAGTTTGAATGCAGAAACCAAAGAGAATATGATATGTGGACTCAAGGTGTTTCTAGACTTCTATCAATTGTTGCAGACAGACAAAACAGAAATGAGATTTGATTTCATCAGCATCTATCTAAGAGATTCTCCTGCTACTGCTAATTCAAACTATGCATGTGTATTTTTAGCTTTAATCTCTAGGGAATCAAATGAACATATATGTATGTATGAACTATAGGTTTGTTTGACATGGTATTGGTGAGTTGGAGAATATTCAATCCTTTGCAAAATGCACTAGCGGACATTAACTTTACGGCGAAAACTCAACTCGAGTTAGTTTTATATGAAATTGTCACTTTAAAATCATTAAATTATAATTTAGTCAAATATATTAAATCATTTAATGATTTTTAACAATAACTTTACATAAAGTCGACTGAGGATTCACGTAATTTTAGAATTCTTTGTTCTAGTCTTCTTTTGTTAAATCAGGCTTAAAATTTTTATAGGCTAATATTGTAAAGTAACTTTCATTTCATCGTATCCGAAACATCAATTAACTAGACAAAACCACTACATGTATCATATCATTCATATGCAAAGACAAGAACACAAGAATTCACACAAAATGTTCAAGCAAAAAAAAAAGGAAATTGTGGATACATAATTTGATCTTCCTAGTTCCTAATAATAAATGCTATTAACAAGAGATTTTATAAAATTTAAATTTTTTATTTTAAACTAGTCAGGAAAATAAAATTTACTTTAAATTGTAAAAATAATTTAGGAAAATAAAATAGTCTTATTTTATTTGATTTAAGTGCTAGTAATATGTGACACGAGTAATGAGCTCTAAAGACAAATAAAACATAAAGTTGTAAAATAATATTTTAATCACTTTTAATTTTTATAATTTTTATTATATGTGAATTTCACCATTTTAATTTAAAGGTGATTAAAATAACACTTTATTCTTTAAAGTTAATCACTTTAGAGGAGCTTGATGGTACGGATATTAGTCAAACAAATTTTTTCAAAAAAAAAAAAAATATTACAGTTCAAACTTTCAACTTTCACATTACTAAAAGCAAAACTTCCAACTTCCACCACGAAATTCCTAGCCATCATGAAAACATCATTCTTCCTTTCTGTTTCTGACTCCTAAGCCTTTGAACGATGGATACAGAAGAAAAAACCCTTCTATTTAAATGTTTTGATGTTTTAATAGTAAATGAGCTATTGAAATATGTTGCCGATGCAGTTTGTTTTAGTGCTGGGAATCTGGGGCATAGGCGTAATACCTAAAGTTTTCTTTACCCTGGGATCTCTAATAGCTGTAAAGTTCCAAAGAGAGAACAAAGGGATCAGAAAATAAGAAAAAAATAAAATAAATGAATAAGAGCATATATGATATATTACAAGTTTGAAAATCAAAACCCCAAAATCCTTATGCAGCAGCATTCAGTCCCAGTAAAACATGGAGCATATAAGACTATAACTTTGTCTTAGAGGGTTTCAAGCATGGGATTCTGGGAAGATAACCAATTAACCATATACATTGCAAGAATACCAAGATGCTGATGCCATTGGATTCTATATTGTCTAAATGCAATATGAATCACAAAGTGGAATCAATACCTAAACAATTTGTATTTCATGAGAGAAAATTCAACTTTCTGCCAATTTAAGTGGCGAATAATGGGAAAAAAGAAGAAGAGAAGTATTTGGGCAATGTTACGATGCATTATACCTTTCATTAAATGAAGAGTGAAATTTACTTAGTTTACTCTTCACCTAATTAAATTATACTGTTTACCAAAAAATTCTAGAAGTAATATTGCAAATGAAATTTTGAAATGACTTACCAAGTCCATAGATAATTGAAAACAAATTTGATGTGAGCAAGAAACAAAACATAGCCTGCACAAGTACAAACACAATCAAATAATATTTCCGAAAAACTACAAACAAATTATAAATATAACTCAAGCAAAATGGATAATCAATGGCTATATATATATATATAAACATGCAACGCATAAGCTGTTGCTAAACTTTTTGCTTCACTGAAGATACCCTAAACATTCTCTTAAAAGGAGCTCCTTAAACTCAACAATAGTTACATTATTTCTTTTCATAATTATGAAAAAAGCTCTTGTGATTAGAGAAAATAGTAGAGCACTCCCCTCCCCCAACAAAAAAAAGTTTCCTAATGACTGTAATAGAATGTTACTTTGCTTTGTTTTCAGTCAATAGAGAACGTTTTCATGTTTCCTAGTAAGTTTCAAACCTTCAATGAGTATTTTAATTTTCAAATCATCGGGACATTTTATTTCAATAAAAAGGCACCCATTAAGAAGTACAAAGGATGAGGCACTAAAAAAATACTTATAAATAATAATAAAACCACTAGTAAGTTTCAAACCTTCAAAAGCAAGTGTGTAGAGCCACTTGAAAAAATTGTCTTATTTATAAATAATAATAATAAAACCACTAGTTCCATGTACCAATTTTTTTTTCAATTGATGTTCTATCAAACTAACAAAGTTGCTAGTCAATTTCCTAGCACCAAAGATACTTCACAGGTAGAAAGTTCGTCATCCCAAGAAAATCCTGTTTCTTTCCAAGTTCATATAATAAATTATCTAAAACACAGAGATGTGTGGCAGCATATGGAAGTAGTTCCTTCAAAAAAGAGCTAAGTCAAAAAAGTTTACCTTTGGAAGTTCCATGGCAAGTGGAACTGCAAGAACAACAGCAGCCCTAGAGATATTTGTCATGGTACTGCTGCTCTCCACAAATATACGACCACAGCCATCTCGAATATTAAGCTGAGGAACAGCATAGAACCAATAAAAGTATGAACCTGAATAAAACAAATAAAACCACTCTTGGCAACTCCAAAACTATGATTCTAAACTAATTACTTAAGAAGTGACTGGTCTTAAAGCGGATTGATGGCATGAAACTCAACGAAAATCTAAAACTAATATTAAAAAGAATTCAAGAAGCAACAAAGAAAGACAACAGATATGAAAGTTGAAAGAGAAGTGTCGGAAACAGGATGCTAACCTCTACCATTACCAAGAATGACAATGAAGTCAAAACAGGAAAAATGTATAAGGCATCTGGAGTTGTGAGATCAGTAAACCAGTAGGCTCCACCATGCTTGAGGGATGGCATTTTTTCTGCCATGTTTAATATCTGTCATTAAACAAGATAACGTGAATCAATTTAAAAATATTAAGGATCCTCAGACTTTTAGAATTAGGGGAGAACATCAAATTTAAATTCAACTTACTGCAATGAAGAAACTGATCAAGATAGGAGCTTGAATAAAGATCCCCTGGAATGATGTAAATGGACTCAGACGATATCTGCATTATTAGAATCACAGAAAAAAAAAATTACATTAAGTGAAAGGGGAGATTTAAGAAGCTTAATTTAATAGTTAGGTTCTTGATACCCCAGTCCAGCAGTTGTTTTTGCTAGTTTATATGAACAAAGTTCTTAAATGTTAATAATAACTCGTCCAGCTCACATTCTGAAGGGGGGAAAAGTTTAAAAATATACTTTCTTTGCAAGCAAACTAGTGACACTCTTACTGCTTAATAGCTTCTTGATTTGTATCTGACCTTCGGCAACAGCTGCAGGATCCGACGCCTGAAATCATTGTTGCAATCACTCGTTTTATCAAAATGAAAAATGTGGTGGCAATCACAATGAAAGTTGTTTTTGATGGTCCAATTCCATTTTAAATCCTGAATGATGGTTGGATTCCAATCCAAAAGAACGGCCTTACTGGAACTACTTAAAATTGACCTGATTTTTCTCTATCATTTTCTAATACTTATTGCTCATTTCCATCCTTTGCCTCTCATTCTTTCTACACTTTTTAGTCCTTTATGACCTCTTATACAAAACACATTTAAATAGTGGTATATGGAGCAAAAGAGAAAAGAAAGGAGACAACCCCAGGACAGATACTTAATAGTCGAAACAGAATAATCTTCAAAAAGTATCTGGATTCAAACTAAGATTTGAAGATACAAAGCAATTACACTGTGAGGTTTCATTAACTTTAACACACTTGCATATCACACAAAACCCGCCATTACCTTGTCTTTCATCTGTGCTTTTATTTCATCTACTTTAAGCATCACCATCTGCATCAATATCTGCATCAAACATGAAAATGATAAGCATAGCAACACAGTTGATCAGAGCACAGAACAAGTTCATTTTGATATAATAAATTAACAACTACAATAGCTGCAGGGATTATTCTGAATGCACCTAAAAAGAAACTATGGGAAGCAAGGGTCATGACCCTGACCCACCCACCTATGTTAGGGGGGATCTTAATTCAATGAGGAGAAATAGAAGAAAAAGGAAGCTGGAAACTTCCATCCTCCAACTGTTTAAATCGAATTTATTCCAAACAAGACATGAAATTGCCATTATTATTATTATTATCAAGAAATAAAGATTAAAGGTGTAGCTCAAATGACATTTGTCCTTTTTTCCGACAGAAAGTTCAGTTCGAGCCTTCCCCTAACATATCTTTGATAAAAAAATAAATAAATAAATAAAGAACGAAGCTATGAGCGGCACAACGTACTGTGAGTTGAGTATCAGCCTTATGTTGATTTACTAAGAATGGAACTGTTGCAATTCGAACCAAGAAGGTTGTCAGAGCTATGGCTGCCCACCTGAAACAAGGGAGAAATACTGAATTCCATAATATCTATCTTGTAACGAGAACAAGAACAATCTTGCCAACAAAATCTCAGGAACCCTAAATTACAACTAAACCAACCTCCAACCTTTAATTGTAGCAAAAGCTAACAATCCACATAATGTCAACTTCAAATACACAAGTAACCAATCCTAAACACTGAAAATCTAAGAAATTTCCACAGAACTCAGCAATAATGTTATAACACTCACCAGTTCATGCCAGTGAAGGAATGCACATAGTCGATGGCATACTGCACCGCTTCTACCGGTAAAAGAGAATCAGCGGCGGCAATGGCAACTTCGTCAACGACTGAACCAGCCTGAGAAGCTACGGCATCAACGGTCGTTTCAGCATTCACCGTAGACATGTATCGGCACAAACTATATCCAGAAAACGTGTTATTGAGAATCGTTCCACGTTTAGAAGAAGCACCGAACACCGTTGATCCATCGAGGAAGCTCCCGAAGGACCGCGGTTGGATCAAACTAGCTATTGCGGTGGGAACCGGTTTTTCTTGTTGGAGTTGGTTGCGTTCATTATTGATGGTGTGGTGGAGAACGTAGCTGAAAGAAGGGTGGAAGTTGCAGTTTGAAAGGTTAGTTCTTCGTAGGAGGTAGCGTGGAAAAGCCATTGATGAGAACTGAAAGGAGGTGGAAAAGAATTAGGTTAGAGCATGAAATGCGTGGAAGGAAATTGAGAAATTTAGAACGTAGGAATGTTGTTATGTTTGTTATGAAACGTGATCAGCGCCAGCTGGTTGTTGCATGAGTCAATCATACTGTACTACTGTTTACTGCTGTTGGTAGTCCGGTAGCTCAAGCGTTTCTATTTCCATTCTCCACCACCAAAAACGCAGTGATTTCTATTTCTTTTCCAGGCTATTTTAGCCAAGTGTCATTGTTTTGTAAACTTAAAAGGATGCATTGCTAAGATTTGAAGCAGGACCTAAAGAAAGTAGACAAATTTCACTGCCACTAGATTTCATTTTTATTACATGAATTAATTTTTTAATAATGCTTTTATAACATATTAAAATCTAATCATTCAAGTTATCATCCATCAATCAAAAACAAAAATTTTCATATAAAGATACTTTTAAGATCTTTATGGTAGTATTCACCTACGTAACAATATATTATATTATATTTTCTAATTAATACAAATAGTATGAAGTATTTTATTAAATCTTATTTTTATATTTACTTAACTATTATTTTATTTTATATTCAATACTTCTAAAATTAAATTTTTTATTGTATTATAATATTACAAAATATTAATATTATTTTTTGTTAATTAATAAAAAATAATAACATTAATAATTTTGCTAATTTATTAAAAATAATAATATTAATAATTTGTAATTTTAATCAAAAAAGAATTATATTATTATTTTTTAATTTAATAAAAATAATAATATTAATTATTTTGTTAATTTATTAAAAATAATAATATTAAAAAGAATTTACTATTTTTTAATAAGTTTACAAGATTATTAATATAATTATTTTTTAATAAATTACAAAATTTTTAATAAATTAAAAAAATAAAAATATCAATAATTTTGTAATATATTAAAAAAATTATTTATTTTTTAATTTTAAATATATATTATATAATTGCAATCTAATATTTATTTTAATATTCTTATACAATAAAAGATTTTAATTTTAGAAACATTGAATATAAAATAAAATAATAATTAAATAAATATTAAAACAATATTTAATAAAATACTTAAGACGATATATATTAATTAAAAAATATAATATATCATTATGTAATATATAAGGCAAGTTACTGTTATACTCCAGCATGAAACCAAAATTATCAAATTACACTAAAACGAGAAAAATGATCAGATTGCACCGTTTCACATTTATATGGAATTCGCGGCAGGGTATAGGGATTTCTTGAATCCGATGGACCCCACCACGGATTCAGAACAATATATAATACATTGTGTAGGATCCGTGGCACCATGCCACGGATTCGGTGTTAATATGACCAAAGGGGGAACCGTGGCACCCTACCACAGATTCAGGTTAAAAAAAACCTATAAAATCCGTGGTAGGGTCATTCGAATTGAGAGTGGTTAGTTTTTAGAGAGAGAAGTAAAAAATTTTTTAGAGAGAAGTCAGAGAAAAAGTTTGAGAGAGTTTTTGAGTACTCATGATGGAAGAGCGATCAATCAAGGAGATTGCCACAAAGAACAGGCGGGAGATGTACCGCCTCAATGAGATTTCACACGTCGCCATAACGTCCACGACGATGTTAGTTTTTTCTTTTTAACGTATTTAATTTAGATGTGATTTATTTGTTAATTACATGTGATTTATTTGTTAGTTAGATGTGCTTTATTGGTTAGGGTGATTTAGTGTAGGTTTTAGTTTGGTTTACATTACGTGTTACTGTATAGGGTGTAATTAAATGTTATTAATTTCATCGTGACTTATTTATGGGTTTACGTGTTAGTTTCGTATCAATATTTTGTTTAGCTTTAACTGATCAATAGGAACTGCCCATTTTTTTCCTGATTCAATACTTATTCCTATTCAACGCAGAAGGATAGGTGTATCGTCACCGCCCGTCGGCAGATTGGGATGGCCCTAGATTCACGCGCTGAGCCGTTCTTCCAGCGGGCTGGTCTGCTCCCGGTTGCACGACTGACTGAGCGCTGGTTTAAGATTGACGAGCCGCTCATCAGCGCTTTTGTAGAGAGGTGGCGACTGGAGACTCATTCGTTCCACATGTCGTGGGGTGAGTACACCATCACCCTCGAGGACGTCGCGTACCAGCTGGGTCTTCCCATCGACGGCGAGCCTGTGAGTGGCTGCCTTTGGGACTTCGAGAACATGATGCCAGAGGGTACAGGTAGACCACGATGGGACTGGTTCCGGGAGATGTAGTTCTCTTATGTTAGTTATTACTTTAATTTTGCGCATTACTTTATGTGTATCAAAACTTGCAGACATGTGTATTTTGTATATTTATGTACGTTTTCGTATTTTCGTGTAGATGTCGTTTAATTTTTTTCTAACGCGAACGACAACTTTCAATGATACGACTCGTAGCATTTATCCGTGCTAATTCTACTAAATACTAATAACAACTAAATATTTAAAGCTAACTAAAAAAAAAAGAGTTGGTCTGGATCCGTGGCAGGGTGCCACGAATTCCATATAAATGGCAAACGGTGCAATATGATCAATTTATGGTTTTTGTGTAATCTGATAATTTTGGTTTCCATATAGTGCATATGGGTAACTTGCCCTTAAGTTACCTCATTACTCTAAGTAGAAATCAATATTACCAGATTACTCTGAAATTAGAAAAATGATCAAATTGCTTTATTTGCTATTTCTATAGAATCCGTGGCAGGCTGCCATAGATTCCATGGATTCGATTCCAAAATACACTGAATCCGTGTTACCCTACCACAGATTCTGAGTTTCTTAGTTCTAAATGTGATTCGTGGTAGGCTGCAATGGATTCTATAAATTATTGTAGCCTGCTACGGATTCTGTGTTTCTTGGCTCTAATGTTTTAAAAAATATATATTTTATAATAATTTGTATAATCAATAAATATATGATGATTAATGACATGAAAAATTATATACTTTTGTTATACCTACTCCTATTTGTATTTTTATATTATACATGAATCAACTATCTCAATAAATTAAATACATTAAATATTATATGTTCAAGTAATATTTAAGTCTCGAATTTGTTTGTGGAATATTACATGACTATAACCATAGTTATCAGACTCGACCCGTCAATCAAACCGTTCAGGACACTGGGTCACTGGGTCAATGGTTCAACTGATGGGTCACTGGTCGAACCGTTGGCCCGGTCCCACTTATAAAAAATATATATAAAATCTAAAATATATCTTCATTAATATTTTAACAACAATAAATCTCAATTCTTAAAATCAACTAAACAAAATAGACATTTAAAAGTTCAAACATAACATAACAAGAGTACAAAATACAAATATAACAAGATTAAACAGTACTAATTCAACAAGATCACAAAGTGCAAAGTGCAAACATCAATAAGTTATGCCCAGGGAGTGATTTCAAAATGTTCTGGTGTGTCTTCATTGGACAGATTTGGAGCTTCATCATTATTGTCTTCATTTTCATTTGCTATTTCATTCCCATCATTGTTGACTTCAACATCTTGTTGATCATCTTCCAAATTCAATTGATCTAATATTTGGATAATTTTTCACAAATCAATATCAACAATAACATTTCATAAATCATAATAATACTCAATAAAAAATATACCTAAATCATCTGAAATTGGTTGAATAGTCATATTTGCAAGATCATTCCGTAAAGCATCAATCTCTTCAACAGTTAAGAACGGTGGTGATTCTTCTAATATCCAATCCGAATGATCTTCAAATGCATCAAGACTAATTGGATCATAATATTCTTTTCTCATTTGATTCCTATATTATCAATTCACTTATTACTAATAATGCTTTCAAACAATTAGAATGAACAGCAATTAAGAAAAAATGTATAGTGAACAATTAAGAAAATACCTTTGTTGTAGCCTCAAGTTATAATGAACATAAACAAGATCATTAAGTTTTTGATGCTCTAATCGATTCCTCTTCTTTGAGTGAATGTGTTCAAATATACTCCAATTTCGCTCACAGCTCGAAGAGCTACAAGTTTGGCTTAAAATACGAATTGCCAACTTTTGCAAAGTTGGTGCTCCACATCCATAAGATTCCCACCATTGATCTTTACATAAATGATAAAACATAAACAATATTTCACAATCATAAATATAAAAAATTGAATGAAAGAATCAAAGAATAATTTAATAAAAGGAATTTACCTGGCATCACTGTACTTCGTTCACGTACTGCAGACGTCCTTCCAAAATCTTGTTCAGCATTCTTGAATAATCTCATCTCACTTGTCAGCTTAGCATTCAAATCAGGATCATGATGTGCATATTTTTCAATAACATCTAATAGGCCAGATGTTGTTTGCTTATGTTTTTTAAATTCTTCAGCATTGAATCGAAAAGCTGGATTTAACCAGTAACCAGCTGCATGAAGGTTTTTCTTAAGTTGTGAATCCCAACGAGAATCTAAAATCTTCAAATAAGGATCCACAACTTTCTTCTTTCTTTGAAACCTCTTCACCATCTCTTCTCTAGCTTTGTAAATGGCTTGATAAAGAAAACCCATTGCAGGTCTATCTTCACTATCCACAATCCGCAATACACGAACAAGGGGCTCAGTAAGCTTAACAATATCAGTACATTGATCCCAAAATTTAGAATCTAAGACTTGATCCACAAACTTTTTTGCTTTAGCTTCTTTGGAGTAAGCTGAACTTGTCCATTCTCTAGAGGTCACCATAGTTCTCAAAGCATCCTTTTAGGTCAAAATGCTTTGCAAAGCAATGAAGTTAGTAGCAAAGCGAGTTGGAGCTGGACGTAGTATTTCACGTCCACCTGTAAACTTTCTCATCAAATATAATGGATGGCAATGATTATAAATGTACTTTGTAATCATTGCAGCATGAGGAAAAGAGAGAGGGGAAGAGAGATGAGATTCAATGATGGGGGAAAGGTGAGTGCGCCGTGAATGAGTGTGAGAGAGGAGTGTGATTGTCATTAGGAAATTAGGGATTCCACTCCAAAACGGCAACGCACATCCTCTTTTTTTTTTTTTTTTTTAAGAATTTTGACCCGGTCCGGTTCACTAAATCCGGACGGTTCACCGGTTTTGATGAAAACCGTCCGGTCCAAACCGGGTCAAAGCGGATCCGATGCAACTCCGATCTGATTGACGAACCAGACCGGTCTGGTGTCCGGGTGAGCGGGTTTCCGGTCCGACCGAGCGGGTCGGTTCGGTTTTGATAACACTGACTATAACAACCTATTAGCTTCATAAAAAATACATCAATATTTTTAAAAATTTATAAATTTATAGCCGTAATATATTATTCTCATCAATTCGATAAATTTTTAAAAATTG
>JASCZI010090653.1:80532-105426 GCA_036250425.1 Stylosanthes scabra | reverse complement strand
TGTAATTATTTTGACATATATATTTTGATAAATATAGTTTATGTAATATATTATTCTCATTTTCTATTGCTTTAGATTCAATATATGTTTTGGTAAATAATTTATTATTTTTCTTAGTATTGTTGTTGGCAAAAATCATAGTAGATATCATCCATATAAATATGTAGTTATTGTTAACCATGATGGATTTCAGTACTCACTTTGATTAAGATGGTAAAAAAAAATGGATTGGTAAAATAATTTATTTTGAATGTATAAAAAATTTATTTTAAATTAGATTTGATATAAAAAAGGTTAAAACCCAAAAAAATAGAAACAATTAAGTTTTCTTAAAAAATAAACTCAATTTTGTTAAGGATCTGTGCCAAGGATCTAATTTTCATGCATGTTGGTCAGAATCATTGGCACCCTGCCACAGATTCTTTAAAATTTTAAAACTCTGAATCCGTGGTAGGGCCACGGATTCCCTAGAAACTTCGTTTTGGAGCAATCTGATCATTTTTCTAGTTTTGGTGTAATTTAATAATATTGAAATGAGGATAGATTATATGGGTAACTTATTATTTAAAAAATCACTATGTGTAATAAAAATCAACTTGGTCCACTGATAGTGAGGTTTGTCCACTTCTTTTAAGTCCTTGGTTCAAATCCTATGAAATGTATTTTTCTTAAAACGGGAAAAGTTGTGTCAATTGTTTAAAAAAAGCATTCGACTAAAATAGCCTCTTTTCCATGTTAAATATGAGCGACATTATATTTTTTTTTAAGAACAGCAGTAAAAATAAATAAAAGTAGAATTTTTTTCACAAACCAAACAAATCTTTAAGTTAATGATGTTAAACTAAAGTTTATTGAATTTGAATCATCCTTGGAAAATGTCATAGACTTAATCATTAAGAAAATGGAATGAGCTAGGAATCAGGCTTTTTTATTAGAATACCCCTATTTTCGAAATTTATTACGAGAATGCCCTTGTTTTAAAATTATTTACGAACCTGCCTTCGTTTTGCCTACGTGGCGACATGGTAGTAGCTTCTTTTTTTTTTTTTTCAGCTGCTGACTAGGAGGCACGGATGGGGAAGACGCTTCCAACGTGGAGGCGCCAACAAGGGAGGCGCCTCCAACGTGGAGGCGCATTTGCAGAAGGCGCCTCCTACGTGGCAGGCTCTGATCGCGTAGGCGCCTCTGACACGTGGCACACACAAATTTTTTTTTGAAAGTGTGTATTTGATTTGCAAAAATGTACCTGATTAACAGTTTAATATATCCCGAAATATTAACTCATGTGTTTAACAGAAAACACATAACCTGTTCAACAGAAAACATATAACCTGTTCAACTGAAAACATATAACCTGTTTATACACACTTTCAAAAAAAAATTTGTGTGTGCCACGTGTCAGAGGCGCCTACGCGGTCAGACCCTGCCACGTAGGAGGCGCCTTCTGCAAATGCGCATCCACATTGGAGGCGCCATCTCCATCCGCGCCTGCCACGTTGGAAGCGCCTTCCCCATCTACGCCTCCTAGTCAGCAGCTAAAAATAAAAGAAGCTGCCACCGTGTCGCCACGTAGGCAAAACGAGGGCAGGTTCGTAAATAGTTTCAAAACAAGGACATTCTCGTAATACGTTTCGAAAACAGGGGTACTCTAATAAAAAAGCCTAGGATTCATGGTTAATAGTACTGCTAGGTTGATCTACATGCTCTTTAACATTTTCTTTTAAATTATTCAAAGCATATGGGGTTGGATATCTACATGCTCTTTTCAGTTTTCATCACTTTGCTTGTAACTATTTTAGGTGATGTTGAAGATGAAGAGCAAATATGTTGCTGGAACCATTACCAAGAAGAAAAAACGTAAGCTATCAATCTGTCGTCGTCTTCATAAAATTGTTTTGATTCAATATTTCATCTAAAAATAATTTTAAACTAAAGAAACTTGGCCAAAAAAATTTTGCACATCAACTGTACTTAATTATATTTAATTATACAATAATTCTATTTGTACATCAAATTCAGCCACCAAAATCAGTCACTAGTGTATAATACGCATTGAAATACAAAATACACACTAAAAATGAATTAAACTAGAGATGTATTTTGTATTTCCATGTGTATTATACACTCGTGGCTGATTTGGTGGCTGATTTTGGTATACACCTAGCATATCTCTTAATTGTAATACAATAATAGTGTAATTAAAATTTTTTTTACACAATCATTCAATCAAATTCATGTATTTAAATTACTCTTTAAACATAGAGTTTGAAAATTTATTGACAATATATTACAGTAAAAAAATAATAATAACAATACATAACTAGATGTTTATATAAAATTATTTTACATTGTGTATGAAAATTAAATTTTGATTATAGATAGAAAAAAAATTATAGCAATCAGATCGAAATTTGTTTACACTTTTAGCATAGAGACTTCAATTAATATGAAATTAAACTGCATAAACTTGGAAACTTGGTTAGATTAAAGTTTTAATGTAACTACTAATAACTAGAGTAAATAAAATTTTTTTTCCCTCTTAAAATTTGTATATGTTGTGTTGGTTGTGTGCATAAATTTAATTATTTTGAAAATAAATAAAAAGAGAAGAATTATTGTAAGTTTTATTTATTTATAGACTAATATACTTTTCATATCTAGGTATAATTTTTTCTAGTATATATATATATATATATATATACTTAAGTTATTATTTTATTTTTTAAATATGGGTATAAATAATATAAAGAGTAAACATCATTTTCGATCTTTGAATTTTTTCGTTTTAGACATGACACTCCTTAATTAATCGAAAATGACTCCTAAAAAATTAAAAAATTAGACAAATCAACCCCTAAAATAGACAAATTAATCCTGAAAATAGGTTATAATGTGACGTGTGAGAGGTTGATTTGTTCAATTTTTTAATTGTTCCAAGGATCGAAAAGAGCATTTACTCTAATATAAATTGATTTAATTAAGATGGCTAGTTATTTATAATTTAATCGAGAGCTTTTGAGTTTTAATTTTAAAAAACATAAAATAATATAATTTTTATATGGTATAAATATCAATGTGCAATATAATAATTTAGTTTAATATATTTTTAATAATTTATTTTAATATATTTTTCTCCGCCTACTAAAATTTCATGGTTTGGTCACTGTTCTGGGGAATGTCGTCAACAAGATCAGTTAGTCCTGAACAAACATTTATATCATCCAAGACAAGTTCTTCCAAAGACTTGCTATTTGGACATGGAGAAAAGTAAAGTGTCACTAAGGAGGAAGCTATGACAACGGTTAACCTTGAGATGTTTCGGAAAGCTTGAGAACCAAGTTCCTCACCTCAAGAATGTATAAACCGCCAACAAAACTAAGATCGAGTTCTTCAAGATTGGGAAGACCTCTGGAATTAAAAGTAAATATTCATTTCAGAATAACGCATATGGGAACAGTTCAAGGATTTTAAAGATGGATACTTTTCGTGAAAACCTGAGAACTCATGTTGGCGTTGGTGGGAGAGGTCGAGGGAGTGGAGAAGGGGAGGTAGGAGGAAGCGATTTGGGTGAGGAGAGTGTTGAGGTGATCGCCGATAGACGGGTGGAGTTTGATGGAGGTGAGGTTGGGGAAGCGGAGGAGGAGGGCGGAGAGGAAAGGAAGGGTTTTGTCGGAGATGGTGAGAGAAGTTAAGAGGGTGTTTGTGGTGGAGAGAGAGTGGCGTGAGACAAGTGAAGTGGCTTCCGTGTCTTGCTGGCTGAGGTAGTATATAACACTATCTCACATACTTCTTCTGGTTAGTATAGTAGCGATATTGGGATAAAGAAGAAGAGGGAGAACGAGAATCCACAATCCTAAGAGTAGTTCTCGCATTGGCAGCACAGAAAAAGGAGTATTTATTTGGAGTAGTTGGATGTGAACACAACATTTCGCAAAAGTCATAGAATAGATTGAAAGATAGAATTTGTATAAATGAACATATGGTATTAGTTTTTCTTTGTGTAGATGATAAGAAAGATAATTGAAATAGTTGAAAACACTTCTCCGACAATATGGCATTGCGAACATTGTCTAGCATATAGCCATAAAAGTTAGATGATAAGAGTAGATGTAAGTTAATCATATAAATTACGTTAGTTTCACAAAATTAGAATTTATGATTGCCTTTGGTGAGTGTATGTGCATGTGTTTTTCGCTCCTTGTATATAGCCTTCGGCACGTATTGATGGCTTATTGGCTTTACTTTTAGGACAGTTCTACCGTGGAGAGAGGAATCCATGAAAAGTATGAAGAGACGTAAATGAATAGTTGATATAATATGAGTGTACCGTGGAGCGTATCAAGTAATGCATACTGCAAAACGGAAGCGCATCAAAAGTCGTGCACTTTAATTATACTTTTTCACATAAATTTTATTTTTTAATTAAAATTTATCTATTTTATACTCTAAAAATATATGTTAAAATTATAAATTAAAAAAGTTTTTATTAAAAAAAGTTTCAATGTATTTATTTATTTTATATTTATTAAATATAAATATTTAAAATATAAATTTAATTTTGATGTACTATCAGTATATAAATATTTTACACATACAACTAATTACGTAACAGCACATTAGCAAAAATAATTTTCTCTATTATTAATTTTGTGATTGATCATCCAAAAAAATAAATGTAATTATACGATTGTATAAAATATTTTACATTATTAGTGCATCAAAATTAAACTCTTAAAATATTCTATTAATAACAAAATTTATCATGTATTCTAAGTACATATGTTAATATTTTAAATTAAAAACTTTGTATAAAAAATTAAGTATTTGAAGTATTTATTTTGCATTTATTAAAAAAAATTAATATCTTCTACTAATGATAAATTTATCATGTACTCTAAAATTATATGTGAGCTAAATTCTTATTATTTTAGTCGTTCCATTATATGTATATCTTTATTATAAAGACTGCTTTAATCCTAATATTTTTTAATAACTAAATACGTAGTTTATTTTTTTTATTAATTAAAAATGATTAACACATAATAATAGTATTTTTATATAAATGTAAAAGATGTTGAACGTATAAATAATATTTTTTTAATATCTAACTAGTATTTAAGAAAAGAATATTAGAAATAATTTTAGAAATCGAAATGGTATTTAATCCACAATTTTACAACATGATAATCACATTAAACATTATGTTTGTGAAAAGAATAAAATAGAAAATCACAAAACAAAAATATATGGATTTATGAAAAAAGAAAAGAAAAGAAATGGATTTAAGAAAACCACAAAAGAAAATATATGGATTTAAAAAAATAAAATAGAAAACCACAAAACAAAATATATTGATTTATTAAAAATCAAAATAATACTTTATATTTTTTCTTAATTATTATCTCACCCAAAAAAAAAATCTCACCCAGAAATCAGTTCTCCCTCGGTCGTCGCATGCTAAAGAACAAGCATGTGACTGACAAAAAATAACAAGCATGTGTATTTAGGTAAGACTTTCGTGCACCTCTAAACGTGTGAACATTCTAACCATAGATGCAAGTCCTCTTCATTGTCTTCATGATTATCCCACTTCACTGCAGTGGGCACCTTACTTTTATCTCCTTTTTTGAATTGAGCATTTTATTTGGTTTGAACTTTAAACAAATATTTATATTAATCAAAAGATTATTTTAAGACTTTTAAAAATTAACTAAAAGAATATTTTTGTACTTCAATAAAAATAAATTAAAAGAGTTCTTTTTAAATAATTAGAATATTTTTTTTAAAAGGAGTGAAATAGATATTTTAATATTTTTACTTAATAAGAAAAATGAACGGATATTTAGAGAGAGAGAATTTATATGCAGAGAGGAGTGAAAAATGAGAATGAGTGGAGGGAAGGGGTTGCCTCCTATTAAAGTCGCTAGATCAAGGACGTCTTTATGTTTATCATTTTCAATAAAGAGGCGCCAAATCTTAAGTGGTATTATCCTTGTGACGCCTTTGAAGTGGTGGATGTCATGCAAGAGTTGCTTTCCGCTTCCGCGCCTCCATGTAGATGGCTCCTGCAGCTTTGGTGCCTTTGAATTCGCTGTAATTGTGACAAAACGAGACAATCGTGTCAATTGTTTTAAAATGCGGATAATTCAAAAATAAATTTTAAAAACAGAGGCATTTAAGTAAAATAATCATCATAAATGATAAACATGTTAAATTTTTCTTTCCGATCAAGATCAACTTATCGTACTTTAATCAGGAAATTATTGGAAATATCCTAAAGACCCCAGTTAGCTGCTATCAAGGGAGAGACAAATTTGTATGGCCTTATAAACAGGATGGGGGTTACACAATCAAAACAGGTTATAAGGTGCTAAAAAGGGAGAATGATAAACAGATTTCAGCGCCTTCAACTAGTTCAAATGATTCAGAAATCTGGAGAATAGTTTGGAGCTTAGATTTGCCCCAAAAACTCAAAGGATTTTTATGGAGAGCAATTCACAACATCATTCCAGTTTTTAGCAATTTAAAGAACAAGAGAGTCACTAATAATGATATGCCCTATTTGTCTGCAGGAGAAAGAAACAACAGAACATACTTTGCTATTATGCAACTAGACAAGGGCAGCTTGGTTTGGAAGCCAAATCCAAAGCTGCCCCTCAAATCACAGCATTTCATTACTAGGTAATTGGTTTCTACACATGGCAGGCCAAATGAAACAACAAATGGGCAGAGAATGGAAATTATACTTGAACAAGTTGTGCTATATGTTATGGGAAATTTGGAAAGCCAGGAATAAGCAATTTTTGAAAACTCCAATCCCAATCCAAGAATAGTCATATTCAGAGCAAGCACATTGGAAAAGGAATACAAATCCACGGCAATTATAGACTACACACAAGCAGCTAACAAGCCATATGTAAGGACACAAATTACATGGCACGCACCTCCGCAAAGCTGGATTAAATGCAACATCGATGCTACTTTCAACGGCAACTCAAGACAGGAGGCGGTGGCGGCTGTATTCAGAGACCATCAAGGAAGGGTAGTCAATGGATCCACATCTCATGTAACTGCTCATTCAACTATAGCAGCAGAAGCTTTGGCAGCTAAAGAAGGCCTGAAACTTGCAATGGATCACCATATAAACAATCTAATTGTTGAATCAGATAGCAGACAACTAGTACAAGCAATCAAATCACACAATGTTATATGGGACATAAGACCTATTCTTGAGGATATTTGGAAATTAGCTGAATCACTACCTAACTGTGGCTTCTCATGGACTCCTAGGGAAGGGAATGAAATGGCTCATTGGACAGCAAAACTGGAGCAAGCCACAAAGTTGAACCAAAATTGGGTTCAAGATCCACCAGCACTAATCAATACAATCCTGCAACGAGAAGCCTATATCAACACATCAACCAGCAGGGCTACACATACAGAACCTAATCAATAAAGATGAATCAGCAACACATACAATTAGATATCGTTACAGTACTCAGTCGCGTAGTTCTGCTTGACTCAGCAGGGTTTTCAACCCGCCACCATTTGTTTGGGGGCGGAGACCGCTCTCAATCCTCAGAAACCTTAATCTTTCCAGAACCAGGAACTCCAAACATTATTGCTACTTCAACAAAAATCAGAAATTTTGAATCATCGAAATCGATGGCTGTGGAAGACTTTCATCTTTATTTAAACCTGGAATGAACACTGAGAATTTCTTTGACTCAGCTCAACATGGTTTCAAGGCTAGGGAATGATTTCTTGAGTACAAGGAGATTCGGTTGCTTGCATATGAGTACAACTGAAAGAGGCTACGATTATTTACAAATATTACCTTGTTGTGTTTAAATTCTACTTTTTTGCAGGTTCTCTGCCCGTCGAGATGGAGCAAATGCTGATGCAATCATTGGATATGATCAAGTCTGTTGAGTTTGACCTTGAGAAGAACAATAGGGTGCTACATGCTGTAGTGTTGAACCATACAAGGCTTGGGAAGGAAAAATTTCACTCGGTCCATAGTTGTTCATACATACGGAAAAAATCGTGGTCATTGTTCTTCTTCTCCTTCAAACAATGGGTAGAAAACCCAGTGCTTTCAAGAACTCTTCCATGGATAAGCTTGAAAACTGTGAGACCCGTAATTTTAGATTAGCAAGTGACGATAATTTGAGTAATTTTGGAGTGAGGTTGGGATTGGACGAATAGCATAATTATAATAAAGTAAATAACGTTTAGGACGTGAACACGAACACCTTCGTTAAAATTTGGCTCGGAACGGACCAAACCACGAAATTACGAAAATGCCACTCATTAGTGACTATAAAAGGAGGACCCACACCCAACTCATCTCATTTCTCTCTTCATTCCCCACAAAATGTGAGAGAGAATCAGCCTAGAGTCGATTCGAAGAGTGCTCGAATCAATTCTCACGCTGTCCACGTCGACTTCTGATCGCAATAACTTTTAATCCGGAGCTCCAATTGACGCACGGTTTGCGGCTACGCGAAGCTCTCGTCATTCTCTTCGAATCTATCCTACATGCATTGAGTGGGTAAGCCATCTCATAACTCGTTTTTCCTTGCTAAGAATCTGCTCGAAAATGGGTTTAACCCACATGCATGTTTCCGAGTTTTATGATTTAGGTGATGATCTAGCATGCTTTTGAGCGTGATAATCGAAGCCCATGAGCTTAGATATTCCCGGTGAGATGTTTCCAACCCTAGTCTTGAGTTTCAATAGGTTTGTGTGATGATTGATTGTGTTGTATTGTGTGTTTGTTCATGGACTGTGTTATAAATAGTTGTGGAGTTGGAGAATTGGAGGTTGGAATAGGTGGTTAAGGTCAAGAACGATGACCCATTTGTGCTTGGATGCTCGATGGCGCGAAGGGAATCGCGTGTATGCATTGAGCTTGGCATCCAGGTACAGATTTAGATTCAAGCTTACATTATTTAAGCTAGTATGATTGCCTAGGTTAGTTGCACCTAGAATATCTGATAGGAATGAATGAATTTAATGAATATGATAGGAGAAATGGGTTTGGATGACTATGTGATTATGTGAATGCTTGTTGATGATGCAATATGAATATGCATATATGATTGTTTGTGATTGTGGCCTTGCGCCAAACCCTGTTTTGGAAAATTAAAGGTTATACATGAGATGAAAATTACTTGAATGGATGAGGCCCGTGGGGCGAGGTAATGAGGAAGAGGTAATTGAGATGGTTTGATCAATGTGAAAGGATTGTGGAGGTTATTAATGATTTAAAATGGTTTTCAAGAAAAAGAGGGATTTTAGAAGAGGTAGAGATTTTAAAGAAGATGGTTTTTGAAAGGGATGAGCCTTGAATCTTGGTGCAAATTGGTTTGAAACTAATTTTTAGTAATCACACATTTTAGCTGCAGCAAATCGATTCAGGTAGTAGCCGAGTCGATTCGCTGAGCCATTTTGGAACGAATTTGAGGATTTTGTAAAGATCGAGTCGATTCGCCTGAGGTATGAACCGATTCATATTTGCACAGAGGCCAAAGCTCTCCATCTTAAATCGATTCGTGGCTAATTGGAATCGACTCTATCCTTGTGGTCTTAAAGAAAATTATTTGATTTTCAATCGAGTCGAGTCGAAGTTGTGTTGAATCGATTTGTATTTTGACAGTGACTAAAGGATTTTAAAAGTAGTCTCTTGAATCGATTCGACAAGACTCCGAGTCGACTCCATCTTCAAGATTTCATAAACTGCCTAGGATCGAGTCGAGTCGATTGGTTCCCGAACCGATTCGTTTTCACACAGATTTCAAATTTAACGTTAAAAAAGCCCTCAGAGTCGATTCTTCCTCTTCTGAGTCGATTTAAAATGAGTATTTACTTGATTTCTAAAGGCTGAGCGATGATGGTTGGGTATTTACATCTCATGTATAGTACACCCTTGTTTTATGAAAATTATAACCGTGAGCCTAGGTGTCAGAGGGGTCAAGAGAACTAAATGCTCAGCCTACGGCAACAGCGGACCATCGGGAGTAGTAAGTGTCTGTGGGGCCTTTGTTTCCACGTGGGACATTGGCTAACGTCGCAGCTTATGGTAGCGACAAGGGGGGCTTAATTGTCGACGGCCCGGCTACCAAATTAGGTTATAGACAAATGAAAAAGAGAAAGGAACGCCCAATAATTATGATTATGAGATGAGATGAAAGATCGTTTACGATCGGGGCCGGATGTTTTGGTTCTCGGGGAGGTACGAACGATGGTCATCCAGTGCTAGTTATGGATCGGTCGGGCTTGGCTATGACAACCGACCGGGTGAGCTCATCGTAGCCTGCAGGAATAGGCATGCATCATGTGCATTTGTTTGACATTGTTTGGGTGTGCCTACTTGTATATTATCTGCTAATTGCCTGTATTGCTTGCTTGTAGTGAATGTTGTGTGTTTGCTTGATTGTCTGATGGATTGTTGAAGATTGGGATTAGGGAATGCATGACCTAGGATGCGAGAGGGAAGGATGAAATAACTGGTAGTGTTGTATTGCTAGGCTAATAGGTATAACCAACCCACATGGCTAAAGGAGGGATAATAGGAAGGCCTTGCGTGGTCCTACTAGAATGAGTAATGTAGATTTGGCGCTTTATCTGTACTGAGAATCCATGGGTTGGGGATTCTCATTCCGTATATTATCAGGCTTTTCAGGTACAGGTTCAAGTTTGGAAAGTTGGCGAAGCGTTCCTTCGGATTCTTCGAGTCTAGAATCTCCGCGAGTTCAAGTCTTCCGCTGTGGTTGTGTGGAGAACTAGGTGCGTATGTATAGAGTGTATATATAAGGGTCTGTAATTCATAGTCGAACCTAAACTTCGCAGGTTCTGTTGTAAAGAGTGGAACCATTTGATTATGTATATTTATATTTTGAAGTAACCAGATAATGAGAGTGATGGTCATTGGCTCTATTTTAAATATAAACTGTAACGGTTTTAAAAAGTAGTGATATTTGCTAGTCGTCGGGCGTCTGTAATACTTTAATATTGGCCAAGTATGCCCGGGCGTGGTTAACTGATATTGGGGTGTTACAAAAACCTTCTCTGGAGAGGGTGAAACACCTTCTACTGGGAACGTTACATTTATATCACCGGGGCCGGTAGACCCCAGCTTGGAATTGGAAACTCAAATCAAATGCATTCCCCATTGAGGTGCTCAAATCCACCCGTCGATGGAGTTTTGGCCCATAATGAAAATACCCCGGTGCAACAGCAAGTGAACCAACATGTGCTGCAAAAGAATAATATTCCATATGTTAAGAAAAAATCCAAATCCGATAGCTCATCTGTGAGGCGTTCTGATCGCATTAAAAGTGCGTCCTCACCCCGGCAACACAGTCCACGTCCTCACCGCCGGAAACGCCGTACTGTTGGCGAAGAACCGGCAGCAACATCGAGCAGGGCAGCGACAGATCCTCACTCCCCTTCCATTCAAGTGTGCGGTATTCCCTCCCTCCTCTACATCTCTGGCGGCTGGGAGACGGAAGCCTTCATCAGATGGGAGACTGATCCAGGATTGATCGGGGCCGAGAAGGTGGTGCACACTCCGGTAGTGGCGACAACTACTTGCAGTTCACGAAAATTGCAATCTTCAACGCAACAATCAGGCGACAGAGACGGAACTCACCAACAACACACGGCAACACACATTGTGAAGCAGCTACTCCTAACCCCTCCACCAAAGCGGGTTCCGGTTCGGGTTCCTATTGGGGTTTGGGTAGGTTTTTTGGGCTTAGCCCATGTCCAAAAAAAAAAATCAACTTATCAAGACCTATGTTAGCATAAGAGAATATATTTAATTCGGATTTAAGTTATATTGATATGAAATATTTTTTTATAATACAAATTTTATTCCTCACGTTTTAAAAAAATTAAAATAAAATACAAATTTGAGACCCATTAATTTCTAATAAAATCAACATCTATATCTTTTATCAAGAATTTTATTTTGATACTAAAATTAGTCACCATATATTTATAGAGTTTAATTTTGATGTACTGAAAGTATAAAGAATTCAACAATGCTACATGTACACCTCTTTTTGGTGTACACCTCTATCAAAGTCCAAAACGAACAGGTTTTTATATATACAATGAACATATTTTTATAGTTGACACGAACATGTTTTAAAATCTGTTCGTTTGCTTTTAAAAACCTGTTCGTTCTAGTAGTAATATTCTGTTCGTGCACGAACAGAAATCTATGTATACAATGAACATGTTTTATAGTTTACACGAACATGTTAAAAACCTATTCGTTTGCTTTTAAAAACATGTTCGTTCTAGTAGTAAAAACATGTTCGTTGAGACTTGGATAGAGGTGTACACCAAAAAGAAGTGTATACCAAGATTAATTGTAAAGCATTTTATATAGACATTCAATTAGATTAATATATTTACATGACTTTAGAAGTAGTGAATTTGAAAATTAATTATTTTTAATGATGTGATAACACCTCATCGAATATATGTGTAAAATTATTTTACATTAACAGGGCATAATGAAATTAAATTCATATTTATATATGAAAATACATAAATAAATATATAATTTTATTATTTTTAATAAATATTTTATATTTTAATATATATTATATTTTTGATAATTAATTTTAATAGTTGATTTTAGTTTAGAACAGGCAAGCAGCATCTGAACACCATCACCATTCTGCAGATCAATCACTCCACTACCTCCTCTCTGTCATCTGATTAGTACTAGGAAAATATTGTAAAAATTATTTGCTTTTTTCTTTTGTCTTTTATTCATTTATGCCTGTTAATTCTACAGATCAACCACTCCACTACTAGTGGGAAAATTATTTGCTTTTTTCTTTTGTCTTTTTTCTTGTAATTCTTTAAATTATTCTTAGATCAATCACTCCACTACAGTCTAGTGTTATTTCTTTAACTCAATGCAACAGAAATAATTTTCTCTTGTGATTCTCTTACTGCTTTCCTTAAGAGAAACACAAAATTAAGCTTATTGTGTTTATAAACATCATTCTATTATTATAACTAAACACACTTCACATTGAGATGGGTTGGGACTTGGAAGAAAGGAGTGGAAATGAAGGAAAATGAAAAAGATGAGAAAGACAAATAATTAAAAATTAAAATATTTGATTAAAATTTTTAGAAAATGATTTGGAGTATTAAAATTTAAATTTCTAGCTAGCCAAATATCTAAACAAAAGCAGATAACTTTCTATTGAAAACAAAATTTACTACTATAGACATCACTATTAAATAATAGGAAACTCAAATCCTAATTAAAAAGGTAAAATTATCGACATGTAACTAGAAAAGAAGACAATGAATATAACAAAGGTTGGCATGTTGATATTCATATAACAAGTAAATTTAAATACCTTACAAAAGGTTATACCACATTCATAACTAATAATACTAGTTAATTATAACAAGTCCAGCCCCAATAATGGATCAACATTTTCATTTTGCACTACAAAAACTAAATGCTGATTCAAATGGAACTCAAATCCTACTTAAACAAAAGGTTGGCATATTCATATATAAGAACTAGTTCAACAAAAGGAATAAGTTCAGTTCAGATTTCACTTCTTGCTTCCTTACATATTTATTCAAAGGTCAGAAACAAGAAGGCATCCATAACTGATGCTTTCACTAAGATGAAACTGAGGGGGAGCTACTATTTTCCTCAATGTTGGTCTTTCATGCACCATCCAATCAACAACATCAGCAGCCACTTTCTCACATGACTTGAAGCTTATCACTCTCAGTTGTTTGCAATTTATCACTGCTTGTCTCACCCCTTTTATTGTGATCTCGTTGCAGCAACCCAAGTTTAGATGCTTTACCTTACAAGCACTCTTTGTTATTGCAGACAGTGCTTCATCACTAATCATTAAGCTAGATAAGTTCAATATACACAATGTTGGAACTTCAAACCCAAACTCAAACTGAAATTGAGTCAATCTACAATTAGCTAAGTTCAGATCACAAATCCTATGACATCTCTTAAAGACTTCAACAACAACACCTTCTGAAATGTTCTGGCAATCGCTCAAGTCCAAATTCTCCAAATTGGGGCAAACTGAAACAATCATTTTAACAGTTTCATCCTTCAAGTACTCATTGCGAGACAACATTAAAACCTTAACATGATAATTCACAGGCAGATCCACCAAAGATTCTTTCTCTACATTCTTTGAACCCAGTTTGGTGCTTGCCATCTTGATCACAGTGGCGCACAATAGCCAAGAAACTAAATTCGGAAACAACTAAATTCCCAGTAAGATCGATAGAGATCAAATTAACAAGAGACTCAAACAGCTTAACTGAACAGTGATCAAAAGGAAAGAATAATAAATGCCGAAGGTTCAAGTGCTGCAAAAGATTAGACTTTCTCAACAGGTTCAACATTCCAACTTAAGAAAAATCTGAATAAACCGAGTGCACAGCAAGACTTTTTAAGGGAAGACCAGCATTGGCAATAGAATGCAAAATCTCATCAGATCTGCTAGAAATAGCCAAATCAAGACAAGTAAAGCACTTCAAACTCAACAAAGCATGAATGAGCTCAGTGATCATAATCCGTCCATGAGTTTCATGAATGGAAATACTGAAAGACCTCAACCGTGGTGTCTCCCGGATGGCGTCAGCAATGGCAGCGGGCCCTATTCCTAAGTTAGCGCCAGGAACACTGACCAATACAAGTTCTTCCAAAGAATCGCTATTTTGACAAAGAGAGAAAAGTAAAGTGCCACAAAGGAGGTCGCTATGAGAGAGATTAATTTTGCAAAGTTTGGAAAGCTTGAGAGCCAAGTTCGTCACCATAGGAATGTGTGTAAGCGTACGAGGGAGAGTGTACGCAGCTAAGATCGAGTTCTTTAAGATTTGGGAAGGCTATTGGAATCAGAAGCAGATCCTCATGTAAGAGTTCACCCATGTAGTAACAGTTCAAGGATTTCAAAGGTGGAAATTTTCCCTGGAAACGTGAGAACCCATGTTGTTGGTGGGAGAGGTCGAGGGAATGGAGAATGGGGAGGTGGTAGGAAGCGATTAGGGTGAGGAGATTGTTGAGGTTACCGCCGATACAAGGGTAGAGTTTGATGGAGGTGAGGTTGGGGAAGCGGAGGAGGAGGGCGGGGAGGAAAGGAAGGGTTTTGTCGGAGATAGTGAGAGAGGTGAAGAGGTTGTTGATTATGGAAAGGAGTTGGCGTGAGGCAAGGGAAATGGCTTCGTAGTCGTGATGGCTGAGGTAGCTTAACACTGTCTCCCATAGCTCCTTCGCTAGCTCCTTCGTTAAGCCTTGTAGGGACAAGGAAGGAGAAGAAGACGACATTGAAGTGGAGGTGGTTTTTTGATAGGTGGGCTTTGAAAGAGGAAGATTAATGCCAATCTCTGTGTCCCATTGGTAATGGGAACGAGGTATGCCTCAAAATCTCAACATCGGGTTAGAGATAAAGCAATTGCACTCAAGTGGGGGATCTACGCGAGTGATATTTTTTTACGCAAATACCATTTTTTTTTACTACAACAGAAAAAGAAAAAACTAATGCATCACTACAAAAGGAATGTGAGCATAAAACAACTCAGGTGTCATATCCTGCAAAGGCTCCAAAAGCTCCCCGTAATCCAGGTTCATCCTTATTGCATGCTTTACCAAAAAATCAGCAACGAAGTTCGCGGTTCGCTGAATGAGAAACATTCAAAGAAGCACCTCATGAATCTTGTCACTCAGATCTCTGTCAGCAGTATGGTCAGGATTTGAAAATACCATCATTTCACATTTACGTTTTTAATATTAACATTTACCTAACTTTTTTAATTATGAAAATATTTAAGTAATTTCCAATAAGGATAATTATTATATTTAAAAATTTATCTCTCTCATAATAATAATGATAATATTTATTACACGTTAATATCTTGACTAAAGATTTCTATTTATATAAATTAATTAATTAATTTAACCATATATTGAATTTAAAGTTGATTGGTTGAAACATAATTGAATTATAATTATCAGTGATTTTTATTATTTTAAAAAATAAAATGCTATGTATACACTAAAATTAACCATAATAATATATTTGTTATAATCCAATATGATTTTATAATTGACTTTTAGAGTTTGAAATATACAAATATTACTTCACTTTAAATATGATTCACGTATATTCGAATAAACAAGATGTATCTATAAATATTACTTCATTTTAAATATTATTTCATTTTAATTATTAAATCTTATTACTGTATTAAGGTAGAATATATACGAAAATAATTTTTAATATGACTATAAGCGGTGAGTTTTTCCTTAATATGGTCATTTGGGGTGCAAGATGGGAATATGACACCGTAATGTAGTTCAGAAGAATTCGTCGAAGATGGATTTTGTTTCCATTTAATTTTTATGAAATTTTTTATAATTGGACGGTGGAGATGCGCTTTGAATGCATCGTGCGGTCTCCAATCAATACGTCAATGACGTATTGTCCATTTTCTTTAGTAAGAATTTGACACTGACGAATTGTGAAAGGCATTAAAAAAATATATACTGACATGCATTGATTTTGACTAAGCATCCAAAGGTTAGGAAAACTTGCATGCTTTAATAGCTTATAGTTTGGTTCCCTTTCACAAACACAAACCAACTGCTTTCTGTTTTGTTAATTAGGCTTCGGCTTCTATTTTTCTTTTTTTTATCACAATAGTGTATCTATATTTGTTTAGTAATTCCAATTGCAATATTATACACAGAAAAATAATTTATTTAGCTTATCAAAAAAAACATATTTATAGAATAAAAAAATTATAATTATAATTTTATCTTAATCTTAATTTTATTTTATTTTACTTTAATCTTATGTTAATTTTATTTTAATTTTAATCTTAATCTTAATATTAATCTTAATTTTATCTTAATTGATTTTAATCTTAATTTTATCTTAATTTTAATCTTATGTTTTAATCTTAATATTATCTTATCTTAATTGTATACAATTAGGAAGTTCAATTGCTAACGTGGCGGCTAGAGAGTGAATTTAGGAGCTAAATACTTAGGTGTCATCATTAGAAAATTTGTTTTTTAATTATTTTTATTTGGTAGAATTAATTTAATTTAAAATTTAATTGTTTTCTTTAAATTTCTAACTGAAATTTTTTATTTTTTATAATTATTATTTTAAAAATTTTGTTAATTCTAACTAAAGTAATTTTAAATTAAATTTAAAATTGTAACTAAAGTAATCTTATCTTATCTTAATAGTATACAATTAGAAAACTTAATGACGAATTGTGGTTATCATTTTTTTATTTTTTTTAATCCAATGCGTCAATAACGTATTCTTTGTTATTTTTGAAAGAAAAAAAATATATTGAATCCGTCACTGACGGATTGTGGGTTGTTTTTTTTCTTGAGTATGCGTCATTGACGGATTGTGGTTCCCCTTATCATACCTATATATAGCAAAAACACCAACATGCAGTCATATTGTGATACAACTCACACTTTTCACCCATATTCAAAAAAATCAGCCGAATATATAAGTGATTCAATTTAATTATTTGTTAAATATTAATAACTTAAAGCGATAATGAGAGCTAATGAGCTGTAACTCAAATGACGTTGTTCTCTTTTTCTATTTGAGGTTTCAAGTTCGAGCCGTTCTCTGAATATATTTTTTATAAAAAAAATTAAGAAATGACGAATTATTTTAAATCTATTAATATTATATAATATTTTATGTGACTTGTGACAAGTGGTGGAAGTAAGTGAGTTGTATGTTAGGAAAAATTATAATGTTGAGAGAAGGAAGAAAAAAAAAAGATAAAATAGTAACTTAAAAAAATATAATTGTGAATGGATTTAGTTTTTCTAATTTGTTTATTAATATTGGTTTACCTTTTTTGTTATTAACTAATATTATTGAATTGGAATATATCCACGCCATAGGAGGATATGAGATTTCATATTGTCATGTATATATATATTGGAATATACTTTACATATATTTTAATATATACTGTTACCTGATGTAAATTAAATCATTCTTTAATTTGTCACATAGTATGTTAAGTTGTTATTATCACATTTTCATTTGCTCTGTAATTGTTTCAGTATATATAGTGAAAAGGCTAACTAATCAAAGTTGGCTTGCATTTTTACCAGTTCACATTCTCTTCTTCTCTTTTCTCTCTTTCTACAAGCTTTCTATTTCTTTCTCACATTCTTAACATGGTATCATCGTTGGTTTGATCCTCGCACCAGATTCTTCGATCTCCTTTTTCTTCCTCTTCTCATTAACTCACTCGACAGAGACTGATGAGAGCTATTGTTTCTTTAGGACATTCTTGATTGAATAATAGTTTTCGATCAGCGAGATTTTGAGAAGAAGTTCTGAACCTCCAATTCTAGGGTTCATCGATTCTTTCATCCAATGGCTATCGATCCTCCGTTGACTTCAAATTCATCATTTGACATGGATCTTCACACAATTTTTCAATGCATTCTCCAATTGACGCAGCTTCAAGCGCGTTTGAATCAGAATCCGTCTCAGCCTCCCGTCGATGCGACAAGCCCTTATTTCTTGCTACCGAATGAGAATCATGGTAATCAACTTGTTTCTGTTATGCTTAATTCTCACAATTATACTACTTGGTCAAGATCCATGTGGCTAGCCTTAGATGCGAAGAACAAGATTCCATTCATTGATGGTTCTTTACCAAAACCAGATCCTACTGATGTTCTTTTTCCTGCTTGGAATCGTTGTAATACTTTCGTTCTTTCTTGGATTAACCTTTCTCTGAGTCCTGATATCTTGCAAAGTGTTATTTGGCGAAATGTCGCGGCTGATGTCTGGGTCGATTTGAAGAGATGTTATTATCAGGGGGATGTGTATCATATTGCTGCCCTATATGAGGAGTTGTATAATGCCAAGCAAAGGGATCTCAGCATTACCTCTTATTTCACAAAAATGAAAGGTCTTTGGGAAGAAATCGAAAATTTCAGACCAATTCCAAGTTGCTTACAGTGTGGTTCAAATTGTGTATGTGGATTGAATACAGTTAGAGAATATAGGAAGGAAGATTTTGTGGTTCGTTTTCTCAGGGGCCTAAACGAGCAATTCAGTGATGTGCGTTCTCAAATCATGATGATTAGTCCTATTTCACATATGGATACTGTGTTTGCAATGCTTGCTCAACAAGAACGACAGTTTCAACCTATTCTTGAAACCCCTACCACAATTCCAATTCCTGAACCCACTGTTCTCTATAGTGCAACTGACCAGTCTCAAAGGGGACGAGGTAAAACTCGAGGGGGCAACTTCAATTCTGGACGTGGTGGACGAAGTAATGGACGAGGCTATTCCACCAAACACTGTTCTTACTGTGGCAAAACTGGACATCTTGTTGATGCTTGTTACAAGAAGCATGGATACCCCCCTCATATGCAGAAAGTTGGTTCTGCAAACAATCTAATCACTGAAGGAAATGTTGAACTCGGTGACACATTTTCTCAAGGAAAAGGTGGTGACAATTCTGGTTTTAGTTTGACTCAAGATCAAAGGCATGCTTTGTTGTCTCTTCTTCAACAATATTCACCAATCACCTCCACCTACAACAATTCAAACACTCAACCTACCGATCTCAACATCTCTCAAGGTACAATTCTTGCCGTAACTCTTTCATGTAATACTCAAAGATTAAAATCTGGGGTTTGGGTTGTTGATATTGGTGCCATTGATCATGTTTGTTTCTCTCTTAATCAATTTCAATCATTCTATTACATAAAGCCTATTTCTGTTAAAATGCCAAATGGAACTATATCAACCACCAATATAGTTGGTACTGTCACTTTCTCATCTGAATTTTACATCACTAATGTGTTATACCTTCCAGAATTTCAATTTAATCTGATGTCTGTCTCAAAAATAACTGACTCACTGAAATCTTTATGTCTCTTTTCTTCCAAATGTTTCCAGATTTGGAACCAACATCTATCGAAGATGATTGGGCTAACTGAAAGAACTTCTGGACTTTACACAATGAACACACTCACTTTTCACAAAACTGCTCACTCTCAACACCACATAAATCATGCATACACCTCACAGAATTCCAACATATGGCACAATAGATTAGGTCACCTTAATGATGCAAATTTGAATGTAATGAGTAAACAGTTTTCTTACATTGATTGTAATAATACTTCACAGCCCTGTGATCCTTGTCACTTCGGCAAACAGAAGAAACTAGCATTTCGTTTAAGCACTTCTATAGCTATTTGTGTGTTTGATATAGTACACATGGACATATGGGGTCCTCTTTCAACCCCTTCTACTAATGGACACAAATACTTTCTCACAATTGTGGATGACAAAAGTAGATTTACATGGCTTTATTTCATGCAATCAAAATCTGAAGTTAAAAGTTTAATCCCCACTTTCATAAAAATGGTACAAATTCAGTTTTTAAAAACTATCAAGTGTATAAGATCAAATAATGGTCTTGAGTTTACCTTAACAGATTTTTATAAGACTCATGGCATTTTACATCAAAAGTCTTGTGTTGAAACCCCTCAACAAAATGGCATTGTTGAGAGGAAACATCAACATATACTTGCAGTAACTAGAGCTCTTTTTTTTCAAACACAAGTTTCTAAATGTTTTTGGAATCTTGTTGTAGCTCATGCTGTACACATTATCAACCGAATTCCTACAAAACTGTTATGCAATGAGTCACCTTTTCAACAATTACATGGAACACTACCTGATCTTACACATTTAAAGGTCTTTGGTTGTCTTTCTTATGCTTCCACTCTCACACAAAACAGAAAAAAGTTAGATGCACGAGCTAGGAAATGCTGTTATTTAGGTTTTAAAGAAGGTGTCAAAGGATTTGTGTTGTATGACTTACAAACTAGAAGCATTTTCCTATCAAGGAATGTTATCTTTTATGAACAATTATTTCCATTCATTCAAATTGCTGCTGCTTCACCTGCATCACCACCCCCCAAAAATATCAATACTTATGAAGACCCCCTTCCTCCTAATCACTACAACACACTCCCTTTACCTCCAGCACCCACACCTATCCCTACTATCCCACCTTAAACCACAACACTTCCATCACAAAACCAAACACAATCACCTATAGAAATCATCTCTTCTTCTATCCCTACCACATCACAGCCTACACAGCTTCCTCCAGCACAAAATCTACCCCAAAGAAGATCCACCAGACCAAAAAAGCCTCCAGCTTACTTAACTAATTTTCATTGCATCAACACTGCATATAGTTCAGCTAGCTCTTCATCATCAAATTGCTTGTATCCCATCTCTAATTCTGTTTCATACTCTGCCTTATCTACTGACCAACTGCGTTTTTCTCTTGTTGTGTCTACCATTGTCGAGCCTAAATCATATGAAGAAGCCATCACTCAAGATTGTTGGAAGAAAGCTATCAAAACAGAACTTTTGGCATTGGCTCAAATTAAAACCTGGGTTCTTACATCTTTACCTCTGGGAAAACGTGCAATTGGCTGTAAATGGGTCTTCAAGGTGAAATTTAACCCTGATGGCAGTGTAGAACGGCACAAAGCTCGCCTTGTTGCTAAAGGCTACACTCATAAATATGGCCTAGACTATATAGACACTTTCAGCCCTGTCGTCAAGATCACTACTCTCCGTCTGGTCCTTGCACTCACAGCCATTAAAGGCTGGCATTGCCATCAACTTGACATCAATACTGCCTTCCTTCATGGAGAGTTAAATGAGGCTGTTTACATGAATCCACCTCCAGGACTAGAGGTTTCATCTCTTGATCTTGTGTGCAAGCTTGAAAAGTCACTATATGGACTTAAACAAGCAAGTCGGCAATGGAATGCCATGCTGTGTTCGGTCCTTTTGCAACTTGGATACACTCAATCCAAGCATGACTACTCTCTCTTTGTTAAGAAAAAGTCTAAAGCCTCATTCACTGTCATCCTTGCCTACGTCGATGACCTTGTCTTAGTGGGAGATGATCTCCAAGAGATTCAACAGGTTAAGAAAGTCCTTAATGAGAAATTCAAAATAAAGGACCTAGGAAAGTTTAAGTATTTCATTGGATTTGAAGTTGCCCGAAGCAGGAAGGGCATTGCTTTGTATAAAAGAAAGTATGCTCTAGATCTTCTAGATGAAGCTGGACTACTTGGAGCAAAACCAGTCTCTACCCCAATGGAGCATAACCTCAAGCTCTCCAAAACATCTGGTTCCCCTCTCCCTGACATTTCGGTGTATAGAAGGCTGATTGGCATATTAGTTTACTTGACAAACACTCGACCCGACATAAGCTTTGCTGTTGGCAAGCTTAGTGAATTCCTTGACTGTCCCACAGATACCCATCTTTAGGCGGCTCACCGTGTTCTTAAATACATCAAGTCATCTCCAGCTTCTGGTCTATTCTTCTCCTCTGATTCTGAACTTCGCTTAACTGGCTTCTCTGATTCTGATTGGGCACAATGCCCTGATACTCGAAGATCAATTACAGGGTTCTGCTTCTTTCTCGGTTCTTCTCTCATCTCTTAGAAGAGCAAGAAACAGAACACAGTCTCTCGTAGCTCTTCTGAAGCAGAGTATTGAGCCTTAGCTATCACTACTTGTGAGGCTCGTTGGCTCTCCTACTTGCTCAAGGATTTGCACATTCCTCATCCTGCTCCGATTTCCTTATATTGTGATAGCCAATCTGCTCGTCACATTGCGGCAAATCCCGTGTTTCATGAACGCACAAAACACATTGAGATCGACTATCACATAGTACGAGAAAAACTTCTCACTGGGCTCATCCATCTTCTTCCTATCTTTTCTTCAGATCAAGTAACAGATTTGCTCACCAAGCCACTATCCGCTGCACCTTTTTCTTCTTGTAGTTCCAAGCTTGGCATGCTTGATATTCACAAACCAAGCCTGCCAGCTTGAGGGGGCATGTTACCTGATGTAAATTAAATCATTCTTTAATTTGTCACATACACTACAAGAAATTCTCAGGTTTCTGTCGAATTTTCCATCGGATTTTATCAAAAAATTCGACGGCTGATAATTTTCTGTCGGACCACAGGTCGACAATAAACTCCTTGACGGAAACTTATTTCCGTCGGATCTTGCCCGACGGTAAAGGTTTGGCCGCAGCTGATTATTGGTTTGTGATTTCCGTCGGATTCTTTTCGAACGATAACTAATCCGACGGAAATAGGGATTCGTCCAAAAATAACAATCCGACGGAACCAACTGCTCGTCAAGGGAGTTACGTCCGACGGAAAATCCGACGCAAATCCTGAAGCAAGTTTAAAAAAACCTTTTTTTAATTTTTTAACTCCCTGTTGCATAATTTAAATGTGACACCAGAAATAAAAGTTAGCAATCCCAAATGAAAGTCAGCAATCCCAAATGATCATGCATCAAATATGAAAAATCCGACGAACTAAAAAAAACAATCCATAAATGAATACAATGTAAAACAAAATCTAAACTAGCTATGCATCCTCATAATCATCATCATCATCCGCTGGACCCTGATCAGGCTGGGCTGGTGGTGGTGGTGGTAGACAAGGTGGCAATGGTGGTGCAGTGGAAGAGCCGCCGGATCCACCCCGCGCAGTAATGTTGCTCGCAAGGCGTAGGGGATCGTAGTAGGCAGCCATCTGGCACTGCATCTCCTCCAGGCGCCGTAGCTGCTCCTCTGCCCGCGCATCCCTCGCAGCTAGGGTCTCCTTCAGACTACGGACCTCATCTGCCTGCGCAGCCCTGTCAGCTAGGGTCTCCCTCAGACTACTGGCCTCATCTATCTGCTGCTGCAGCGCCTCCCCTTAGTCTGGAGGCTATGTGTGAGGTTTTGGACCTGCTTTCTCAAGTCCACAACCTCCGCATTGGCCGGGCTTGCTTGGCTGCAGGTGGCAGAGGCAGAGGAACCTCCGTATCCGGATCTATGGAGAGATGAGGCAAAGAAGCCACCGGCCCCGTAAACCCGGTTCCTACATGGCTCAGACAGAGTCTGACGCCACACAACGTCCGGGTCAACTGTGCCAGCAGTCTCATCACCCTCCTCTTGCGCCTGTTGGGTTGCTTGTTCAAGGTTGGCAGAAAACTCCGTCTGTATAAAATAAACATGTGAAGTTTAATATGATAAAGCGTTAAATAAATCAGAAATTAAATTCAACGATCCATTACAAGTGCACAAATAAGTGAAACATACATACCAACAAGTCATCAGCACACTTCTCCACAATTGATCTATCCCGCTTCCGTGTGTGGGTTTCCCTGAATACTTCAGCTTCAGTCGGTGGGCGATCCAATGACCTTGTCTACAAAAAAAATTAAGTTGACAACATACAGTTAACTTGCAAATTAAGGTATTAAAGAAGAGTTGAACTTATATTACCATCCGTGCATGAGTTTTGGGAATGGTCGCAGAACCCCCGGTGTGTAGGCAGCCACCCTTCGGCGAGGCTCGGTTTACTTTGCAAACTGCAGAACGCTTTAGAAAACCAGGATCAGTTGCGAACCTGTGCAGCAGCCGCTCCCTGAGAGGCTCATTAAGCCACTTGAGCCTTTGCAGCTCACCTTCACGCAAGTCTCGCATGATCTGCTGGTAGCGCCTTGCCGCGCGGTAATCGAAGGACTTCCTAATCTGTTTATCCTCTTCTCGGGGTCACGTAAACCCTTCCTGCAAGTTAATACACCTACGTTAGACCACAGTTTTATAAACAAAGATTATCAAAACGAAATAAGATAAGGCTAGTATCTCCTACCGCCCACTTCTCAAACCACCGCTTCTGAACATCAGCGGGAACCTCAGAGAAATTTAACCAAGGCTCGTTTAGCATTAGCTCAATGACATCAA
>JASCZI010090653.1:46759-66013 GCA_036250425.1 Stylosanthes scabra | reverse complement strand
ATTAATGTTCATGTATATATACTAATTTATAATCCATCCATCAACCAATCACGAAAATTGATAAGCATGTTCCCTGCCATTGCTTTCTTGCTTCTACATTTTTGTTAGTGTAGTTTAAGCAGATTTAGATGCTTGTATTTTTACTTGTTTTGAAACAAGATACTTGTGCAGGAGGAAGTGTTGGAAAGAGCAAACAAATGCTAAGGAGAAAGCAGTACGTGAAGCCATGGAGGCGTAAGGACTCATTCTGAATAGAGACAGAAGTGGTGGATACATCTATTTCAAGAACTTCAGACTCTTTGACGGATTCAGTTGTTGCTGTTGAGTCAATTAATGAATCTGAAATGTATACCGGAGCCACCAAAGACAAGTGCCATGTGTTTCTTTTATTTTATTTTTTTTCTTTTTTTTGGTCGGGTAGTGCCACATGTTTCATAAGACTGAATAAGTTAATTAAGTTCAATAAGAATCATTCTTTTTTTTTAATACAATCCTTGTTTTTGTGGAACATTTTGTCATTTTGATCAAGAGACCAATGCATTCAAATGCTGATATACATGACTATTTTGCTTCTCCTTGAAGACTAAAGAACAAAAGTGAACTGATTTAACATTTAAGAATAAATTGTTGTATAAATTAATGAAAAAATGACTTATAAGTTGATAACTTTCAAAGAAAATAGTAAAAATATCTAAACAATTATTCGTCACTATCAAGAACACCTCCATCATATTTCTCTAAAATCCAAATCAAGTAATTGTTGTCATAATATGGTGCAAATATCATAACTGTTTATGGCTCTAAAATCCAATCAACACAAGATTATAATACCCAAATTATGCAGCATTGGTTTTTCATGAAAAGATTAAAAATCCCACAATAACTAGCTTTAAGTATCCATTAAGAGTGTACCCCCACCGAGAAGAAGAAGAAAGTATCCATTTAGAGATCAAAAAATATATATACATAGCCTGTATTAGTTGGCAGTAGTCTATCAGGAGAACCTAGCTAATGGATAAATTAATTACTTTTCAAAATTAACATTATATGTTTAGTTTTTCATTTAACACTTGATTAGTATTCCTTTCCATTTGTAAAGTATTTGCCACAATTCCGATCATTTTGTAGTTAACAATGAATTATTAACTCAACTATTCTGAACAATCCTCATAGCTTGCCTTTCAATTTCAATAGCTTTCAAATAAGCAAATGGAAATATCACATAGTCTTACACGAAAATAATTTTTTTTAAAAAAAATGAATCAAATCACCAAAGAGACAGCACAAGGCCACATACTTGCGAATAAAATCATATTCTCAACCACTCACAGTTCCCTATATCCCACGTTAAAAGGGACTAAAATATAGAACATCACGGAGAAAGAAAATTAAAAAAACTAATGCCAAAAAAATTATATATGTTAAAATATATGGATTCAGAAGCTCCATTGTGACAAAGATTCTGAAGTTATAATCGGATCAAATTCCAAACTGGATAAGTACGAAAACATAATTTTAGGAGAGAATGAACATCCAAGCTGAATCCTAGAGCATGAACATCTAAATTCATAAATAATTTTAGTAGAAAAATAAAATAAAATAAAATGGAACCTTTGGAAGAAAGAAATAGGAGTCGATGATAGGAAGAACAGAGCGCGATGACAAAACGTCTCTTTTTCACTTCAGCATTATAATTAAAAGGAGAGGGAGAATGTGTAAAAAGAAAAAACTAGAAGGCAAAATTTTAATTATGAAGTTTTTCAAAAATAAAAAGGCGGGGGCCAAGTTGTAAATACTTTTGTGATGGCTAACCATACTCCCACAAAAGTTGGGAGTGTGGAATCCACTGCCTTAAAAATAATATCATATTAAATTTTATAAATTATGTTTTATAAATCATTATATCTGATTAAATTTAAATTAGGGTCAAGTAATAGTTGAGCTAAAATTAATCCAAATAGGCCTAGACTCAATTATTAGCCCAACTCATACTTGTACCAACACAACATCCAAAAAAAATTTGAAGCAACTCGAAAACCAAATCCCCAAATACTATAAAAAAAAAATCCCCAATCACACCCCTGCGGCCGTGCCCGCTCTTCGAACCCTATATCCTGCACTGCCGAGATTTTGCAACCTTTCACCGAAGAAGTGATGCAGAAGAGGGAACAGGGAAAGTCCGGTGGCTCATCCGGTGGCGGTTCGGCCCCGCCAGCTAAGAGAGGTCGCCCATTCGGTAGCGGTAGCAACAGTGCCGCGGCAGCAGCAGCAGCTGCCGCCGCTGATTCGGCGGCTCCGTCAATCCTTCTTGGTCCTTCTCTTCACGTTCATAGCTCCTTTGCAGGTTCGTTCGTAGCTTCTTCTGATTTTCAAATTAAATGTCTCTCATCCTTTGTATTTTCAGCTAAAATTTCTTATATTTTACCCTAGTTTGATTTTAGAGAAAGATTAAGCGTTACTGTTAATGATTTCTTATAATAGAACAGATTCTGGTTTCTTTTAGGTTAGAGATGTGGTTAGATTAGCTTATTTAGTTCCAATATCTTATAATTTAAACCTTTCTGATCTGACATTGCTGCTTTTGAGAAGTGGAAAAAGCTATAATTCAAAGATGTATACAGGAAGTTATGTTGTGAGGGATTAAAGGGAATAGTGGTGATAAATTTGTTGGCTTCTGTATTCTTTTACAGATCAAAATAATAAAAGAATTGTTTTGGCTCTTCAAAGTGGTCTGAAGAGTGAGCTGACCTGGGCACTCAATACTCTTACGTTGCTCTCCTTTAAAGAGAAGGATGACAGTCGCAAAGACGCCACTCCACTCACGAAAATTCCGGGTTTGCTTGATGCACTTCTTCAAGTTGTAAGTGCTACCAATCTTGTTTAATGGATTTGTTGATGATCCTCATTACTTTGTTATCTTTATAGTTTGTGGTGTTATAACATGAAACAGATAGATGATTGGCGTGACATAGCACTCCCAAAAGAACTAGTTAAAGCATCAAGGGTCAGATCTTTAGGTACAAATTCTGTTGTAACCGGATTTGGGAATGAGTATCAGGCATTAGGCTCAACTGGTACTCCTCACCGCCCTGGGTAATATGTTGTTCTTGAACATAATCTTTGGTTTCGAGTTTTAATTTTCATTGGAGCATATGTTTTCTTTTTGAGAATGGGCTGGTAGTGAAGATGGATATGATTGTAGGGAAATTATGTTAATGCAGGTCAGGATCTGCCACTACTGGTACAGACTCAATTCAGCAGAATGGTGTGTCGAAGTCACGTTTGTCAGAGGTGTGGTTTGATGAAGATAGTCTCTTTAATTTAGATGATGAAGGGCGGGCAGAAAAACAGCAATGTGCTGTTGCTGCTTCAAATATCATCAGAAACTTCTCTTTCATGCCAGATAATGAAGTCATAATGGCCCAAAATCGTCATTGTTTGGAAACAGCCTTCCAATGTATAGAAGATCATATCGTAGGTGAGACTCGAAACTTGTAGAATCTGACGTGCTTGTTTTTCCATATATGGTTCAAATGGTGATGGTACTTACATTGTTAAGCATGATTTTTAAATTTTTTTTTAAAAGTTGTTTTGCAATATTATTTGGAAATCCTTTTTCCCAAATCCAGATATGGTGGCTAAATGTTGATGTGATTACGATATTGATGGTGAAGGCAACACAACTTTTTATTATCTTTTTTTTTTCCATGATATTTTGTTGTGTATTTAATTAAGAGTGTCATGGCTGATGTAATTGGATCTTGATTGGGAACTGGGAGATCAAATGCTTCTTCTGATAAAATACACTTCTGGGTTCTAGTTTCCTAAGGATCTAATGTTATTGTGGAGTTTATTTGAATCTGTCATCAATTCCGCTATTGCTTGTCTCAATAAAATTTGTATACTGTTTTGTTATATAATGTTCACTATGTTTATAGAGGATGAAGAACTTGTCACAAATGCTCTAGAGACAATTGTTAACTTGGCTCCACTGCTGGACCTTCGAATATTTAGCTCATCCAAGCCATCTTTTATTAAAATAACGTAAGTTCTTTGATCTATTTTACTGTGTGCTCATGCCATTGTCATCCCTTTTCTTACTGATCGATGAGCTGTTGTATTCATTACAGAGAGAAACGTGCAGTTCAGGCTATCATGGGCATGTTGGATTCCTCAGTCAAAGCTTGGCATTGTGCTGCTGCGGAATTACTTGGGCGTTTGATCATTAATCCTGACAATGAGCCATTCTTGCTCCCATTTTTCCCACAGGTTAACATCTATGATTCATGTAAATCTTGTTAATTTGTTGCTTGCACCCAGATAATAGTGATAATAATCATTATATTTGATTGATTGTGGCAGATACACAAGCGCTTGATTGATCTCATCAGCTTACCAGCATTTGATGCACAGGCAGCTGCTATTGGTGCACTGTATAACCTTGCTGAAGTTAATATGGACTGTAGGTTGAAGATTGCCAGCGAGAGATGGTGATTTTCTAAAACCATGATAGAGTAATTTTATATAAATTTTCATGTAGTAGTTAGTGGATAAATTGTAATAAGTTGTGCTAATTTTGAGTGTTCTTCAAACTCAGGGCGATAGATCGATTGCTTAAAGTCATAAAGACACCACATCCTGTTCCAGAAGTTTGCCGGAAAGCTGCAATGATTTTGGAGAGTCTTGTCTCCGAGCCACAAAATAGAACCTTGTTGCTGGCGTATGAGAACGCTTTTGCTGAGATACTTTTCACTGACAGCAGATATTCGGATACTTTTGCAAGGATATTGTATGAACTAACATCTAGGCCAAATAACAGAGTGGCAATGGCTCGGGGCATCTGGGGCATGTAACTAGATTGTTGATCGGTGACATCGCCGTAGCTTCTGCAACTTGGGTAACTTATGGTGAAGTTGGAGAATATACATATCTTCGTTCCTACTACTACTGTACAATACCTTGAGGTATACTATGAAGTTGTATGAATCACATATTTATTGTACATTTCTTCTGTTCAAGATGGTTAGTAGGTTAGAAGAACATTTTATGTTAGATGGGTGGTTAGGAACTTTTGTGGACTCGAGTTTCCAGACTTATATCTGTTGTTGCTGAGAGACAACACAGAAATGGTATTTGATTTCAGCATCTAAGATGCTCTCTAGCTACTTCTAATTCAAAGATGTGTATTTAGCTTGCATCTCTAGGAAATCAATGAACATATGTACTATCGAATATGAAATCTCTAGAACTATTAGGTTTGTTTGACCCTTCTGTCTTCTATACTATTATATATAGTTGTTTGGTGGGAAAGCTTATTTTGATATGGTATTTGTAGCTACTTGCTAGTTGATAGCTTTTTTTTTTTGGTGTCCGCTACTTGATAGCTTTGCTAAAACTAACTCGAAGCTGTCAGTTGGAGAATATTCACGATAGAAACATTAATTTTAGGTGTACATTTATTTTATTTAACCAAGTTAAATCTTCGATATAAAATAGAAGGCTATTTCGATGTAAAACAAAAATTTATTTCGGTACTATTTTCTGTACTATTCAAATTGAAATGCTTTTATTTAATATAAAATAAATGATTAAATAAATGTACATATAGTATTATCGTTGACTAAGTCGGAGAATATTCTCCGATTAATTTTGATAGTTGATTTTGACTTTTTTTTTTTTCTTTATTTAACTTGGTTTCATTATAATGGACAAAATGAGTAGGGATGGCAATGGGCAGCTCGGGATGAGTATTTAAGTACCCATACCTAAACCCAAATTTATGAGTATCTAATTTTTAACTTCATACCCAAACTCACGGATATCTATAATATAAGTAAATTAAATTAAATTATTCAATAAGATTATTCATTATCTAATAAAATACTTTAGAAATATAATTAGATATAAATAATATATAATTATTCGCAACCATGATAAGAATACAATCATTTTAAACAAAAAAAATTAGATTTAAAATTTTTTTTAATTAAAATAATCAGAACAATCATCTAAATATTATTAAATATCTAAAAAATCAAATTGAATTAGGCGAGGCGAGGCATGTCAAATTGCCATCCTTAAAAATGAGCCAATTTGTCTCGAGTTGATCCTGAAAGAAGCGAAAATCTAGCATTCATCAGAATGAATCACTGTAAGTGACTGTCAAATTCAGTTGCTTTACTTCGAGATCAACTATGGAAAAGTTAAAATTAGAAACAGCCAATTATAGGAAAGTGTAGAATGTACTTTTTAACTACAATTGGCGGAATTTTTTTTCTTGCGCGAGTTTTAGATAGCATTTGTGAGCATAAAATTGAATACTTACCTTGGTCACTAAGGAATAATGTGTGGGATTCTAAGCCGAAAGAAAATTCAGACGCGTTAAGAAACATGTTTTCTTTCCTTATACGAAATCAACAGATTCAACAATGGACAACCAAGGAAGCTCGTTATTTTAATAGACAATAACATGCCAGATAGAGAGACACACTATGCCGCTTGATAAAAGAAATCGCCCTATTGGCTCTCAATAATACCGCCATTTTATCCAACAAATATCAGATAACAAATTATATTGAATAATTATCATTTTTATTTATCATTAGATTTACCATACGGTATTAATTATTAATTTTATAAAAATTAAATAGTAGTAGAGAACAACAGACACAAAAACATGAATTTATTTACAATTCGGCGAAATACATAATTTTATTAACAGTCTTGACAATATTCTAATGAAACAATAAATATGCAAAGCCAGACATTTATTATCCAAAATAAGAATCCTATTTGTCCCAAAAACCAAAAACACCCTTTCCTGTACAAAAGAACCATGTGCCAAGGAAATGGGTATACAAAATAGTAGCACAAATGTAACAAGTCCTTAAGCTTAGCTCTCAGCAGCTCTGAAAATACTGAGCAAAGAGAGGAAGAGATTGATGACATCCAAATACAAGGAAACCGAAGCCCAAATGTATTCATCATACGAGTATCTCTTGATAAGGTTGTCTGTGTCATATATGATGTAGCCACAGAATATAATTGATGCCAAGCATCCATAGATCATAACAGAGAGCTTGCCAAGTGGGAAGAGAATCTGCAAATGAAAAGAACACAAGCATAAGAACTCAGCTAAAAAATGCACAACTAACTAGACTCCATACTCACTAACTTGAAAAGTCTTAGAAAAAGAAGCATTCTCCCATATTTACCTGAATAAATGCAAAGACCATAAGAACAAGCACAGCACCGAACAAGAAGGGACCAAGGAAGTTGAAATCATGGCCTCTCTTTGCAGCCCAGAATGTGTAGAGAGTCAAGGCAATCACTACCACAGTAGTCAATATGACGGATTCCAGTATCACTTTCCCTGTATCCAAAACCCTTATCTCATCAGAACAAATTAAGGTCATACAAAAGCTAAGCAAATTCTAACTAGAAAATATAATTCAACATAATCTAACAATACTGCATAAGACCAATACTATGACCCTTTAACTATTGGTTCTAATTCCCATTACACAAATGCTAGTCAAGTAGTTCCTTAGATGATGCCAAAAACATTTAAGTAATCAATGTAACCCGTCGTCGCCCACTTACAATGCAAAGAACCAAGCGAAAGAACGAACCAAAACCAGAACCATAAACTAAACTAGATCAAGTATTAACAAATATACGTTAAACTCCTACCATTCGAACTTGCATACTCTCTTGTTCAAAATGAACATGGTAACGTCATATCATGTTCATTTTGAAAATGGAAGCATCAAAACATGTTCAATAATCCTAATTTCTAGTGCAATGCTCCTCTCTAAACAATGTAAAGATGAAATCATAGTCCCTATTTTCTATATTTGGCCAAGCCATTGCCACTAGTTAGTATTAAAACCAAAATCCAACTAACCTAATTAGAAATAACACTCTTTAACACTAATTTTCTACATCCAAGAACAAATCAAACGAACCAAACAAGTAGACACATTGAAATATTATTCCCAAAAATAAATTTAAAAAACAAAACTACCAAAAACAGAGATCATTTCACTTGAAAAAAAAAAATAAATAAATAAATAAAGGAATATAAAACAAGAAGATCCAAGCTTTACCGCTGGTGAAGGCGCAAGTCAATCCAACCACGAAAGCAAGTGAAACAGTGAAAACCCCTAACAGCAAGTAATTCACAGGATGCTTCTGGTAATAATAGTAAAGAGGACACAACGCTGCAATTAAAAGAGAAAAAAAAGAAGTTAGAATAAAATCGAATTAAAAAAAAAAAGCAAAAGAAGCCAATTAAAAAAAAAAAAACTTAATAGTTAAAATTGGAACCCTAAAATTAGAAACAAAGTTAGTTAGTTAATGAGGGACTAGTACTCACTGATGAAGGGAACAAAGATGAGGACGATGTAGAGTGCCAAACCGGCGCCCGTGGTGGCGAAGAAGAGCGCGATAGGGTGGACGGAGACGACGATGGCGCCAACAGCGATAGTTGCGAGGAGCTGAAGGGCGATTATAATGTAGACCTTCCTAATGAAGGACCACCGAAGTTCGGGACTCTCGAGCATCATAGGGTACAGAGGTCTTGCTCCACCGCTTTCCAAATCGGTTTTTCCAAACGGTTGGTTCCACATCTTCGCTGAAATCGTTCAAACTGTGAATGCAGGAAGAAGGTTTTCGATTCCGCGAGGGATTTGTTGTTAGTTAGTTTTTTTATTTTTTCCTGGAAAATGTGTTGACTGGGAAAGTGAGGGAAAGACGAAGGAAGAGAAAAGATTGTTCGTGCCAACGCAAATCGATGAACCATCTGTCTGTCTATAAATATGAAAAAAATAAACCGCCCATGAGCCTCGTGGAATTAATTAATTAATTAATTAAACTCAAAATTAAAGTATAAATTTGTAATTAATTTGAATTAAGGAGATAAGAAATGGAAAATATTGAGAAAGTTCGCGAGAGATCGCTTGCCATTGGAGGACGAAGGATCGCCGTCATAAGCGACATGGACACGTGGGTGATTTATCGTTTGACACGTGTAAAAATTAAAATCTCTAGACTTTTCCAACGGTCAGATTCTGATAATGCTACGAAAATAAAATAACTTGAGTTGTGAACCACTGTTGTTTTTGAGTTAAGAACGAGCACGTGAGCTCGAAAAATATTTATTTATTTCTTTTAAAATTTAATTTTAATATATCAATAATTAAATATTTTATATAATTATTTAATTATATTTATTGACATAATATTATATAATTCAACACACATATAAAAAATAATTTTTTATTTTATTAAATTTTTTTATCAAAATTAAATTATTTTATTTATCATAAATTTTTTAATTAAAAATTAATTTATATATATCATTATACTTCTTATATTTTTTTATTTTAATTTTAGTATTAATGTATATTATTTATGTAGTATTACATGTTATATTTATGTATTTTATAATTTTTTTTATATTAATATTATATTTTTTGTGTTATAGATGAGATGTATGAAGTATATAATTTATAAGTGCCGTTTGACTTTATTTGAATGATAATTATGTTTTGTTTAAAAAAATATATCGCGTTATCTTTAATTAAATATCAAAGAGAAAATGAGATGTGATTTTTTTTTTGTCATGCATCGAGAAAGATGCAAGTGCGGTTTTTTTAAAGGAAAGATGTAAGTGGTAGTTGGGAGCTGCAGAAGAATGCAAGTAGTTAATTGTGATTTGTGAATTATTATATTTTGAAAAATAATTCTTAGTTAAATATATCATCTAAATAATGAATTTAATCTTAATTCATGGTCAATGATGCAAAAATATTAATTCATGGTCACTAATTCAAAAATATTTTACACGTATATTTAATTAGGTAGTAGCTACCGTCACATATCAAAAAAAAATTTATTGATTCCCATGAAGATATAAATTATACTAGTCATAGATCGAAATAAATTAAAGTCTTTATATAAATGGAGTAATATTTGTGTTGTGCTAGAAATAAAGAGATTTGGTTCTGAAGGTGAAACCCAAGTCTGCAAGTGTTGGACTTGGAGCATTAGCACATGCGAGAATATGTGAGAATATGCCCATGTTGAGCACCTTCTAGTCTTCTCCAACTTTATGGTCAGCGTATTTTTATTTATTTTATGGTAAGTAAATTACATTAATTTTTAAATAACACTAATATTAAGAAGATAATATTAAAAAATTATTTATATTTTATTTAACATTTATAATTATATATTTATAACAATTAAAATTATATATAATTACATGTTTACAATAACACAAAGTTACATATTTATTACACAAAGTTGCTAAACACTTAAAACTCATTAGGAAAACTAAAATAAAAGGCCTCTACACAATCGTCTAAGTATTTTTGAGTTACACTAAACATATGTACCGAGAGCACGTGATAAATTTTCAACTAAGCATTGAACATATAATTAGGCGGCCACTAGTGATTGTAATAACTAATAAACTCTTAAACACAAATAAGTAACATAAAACAAACTTAAAGTCTTAATTAACTAATTAATTCTGCTCCCTATTGGTCAAGGTAGAAATGTATTAATTTTTAAAATCTTCTATTATATATAGTATATAATGTACGTAATACCTAAAGTGTAGTAGTTGTAAAGAGGGTTGATAAGTTTATATATGAATTTCTTCAAATTTCTATTAATGCATCTGCATTGTTTGCTTTTTGGTATTTGTTTTTTCATCAGATTATTGTAGTAATGTTTGCTGAAAGAAAAACCTTGATTAAGTGTCAGTATAAAGCTTTCTTACTATGTCCAGTCAAATTAAACCCATGTATTTAATCGTCTTAGACTTTGTTCTAAATAATACAAAATTGCTCCCTGCCTGCATAACAACATAAGGGTGCACTGCAAATTTGCCCAAACTCAATTATGTGAGCAATTGTTAAAAATATCAAAATATACATTATACAATGCTATAGATAAAAGGATTTGGTGCATGTCCTATTAAGGTAAATGATTGTAACTTCCTCACACTATCAATTCCATTAATGTACATTCTACTGAATTCAGTAGCCTATAAATAAAGAAGGCTTAGGGTGACATTGGTGGTTTACTGTTTGATTGTAACTTTCTTTCTTGGCTCTTCTACTTTTTCTCTCGTCTCTTACCATGATATTCATACCATACAGTATCATTTTCACCATTCTCTATTGTAAGTTATTTACCCAGAATTTTGCTTTACATAAACCAGATCCTCTAAAGAAAACCATCTTGTCTATGTTTCAATGTACAATACAAAAGCATGATATCCCCAAAGTGATTTTCGTACCTGTCAGTAGTCATTCTGGAAGTTAGTCATCATTTTGTGAGGGTAGATACATGAATTATGTTCATGTATTTGCACAACGCTTTTTCTTGCGCCATTATCTATTTCTGTTGGCCTGTTGGGTGGGTCAATGATAGGAAACCTCTGGATTGAATCTTTTTAAGTTGTTTTCTGTATGGCCTCGTCCATTGGCAACTTACAGATTAGTAAGGTTAAGGTAGCTCAAGAATGAAACAATATCATGGGTAGTGAGTAGCACATAACATAGTTTTACTCAACAAATCACCCTCTTGGGGGAGGTTGGAAATAGGGATGCTGTAATGCCTCATCAACGCTTATCCGGTCCTCCTACAATTTCAACACCATTAGATACAGTAAGACCCAATTAAAAGTGTAAAAACATTCTTAGGGTAGTAAATAACAATAATAATAATTTTAAAAAGAGAATTCTTCATTCTCATCTTATTAGCAATAGATTATTCAGTAGCAAGATAGACTTCTTCTCCTATCATAAAGAGTTAATAGAAGAACTTAGTACCACTCGAAACAAGCACTTGGATTTAAATGCTAAGAATAAGGTACAAACGATTTAAACACTGTCTCAAAAGAACGGATCCTATTGAAGTGTAGTGTGATACAATATTTTCTGTCACATGTTTCTATTGGTTTCACTTCGAGATCATAGAATGAGATATCACGCTTAACCTTATCAATTTGAAAACAAAATTGAGAGGATTCGTTTCCTTTTGAAGGTAAAAGTACAAGAAGCAAATTTAATCAAGATACTCACCGGGTCCCACTGTAACAGATGGCGCACTAACCGCAAAGCCCAGATATTTGAAAAACTGAAAGGATTAGAAAACATTATGACAACAAGAAAACAACTTCACCACGAGAGATAACTAAACAATAGACATTGGAGTTTTATGTGAATAAAGATTCTAAAAACAAACGAGACAATTATAAAAAAAAATGTAAGCCTCAAAAGAAATCGCGCTAACCCTATTTTGAGAGGATCTCGACTCTTTATTTGATGAGAAAAGAATTCTTCCGAGCATTTCCAAGATGCGGGTGAAACACCAGCCTACATAGAGAATTCCAAAAACATAATTAGGGCAACACAAATACATGCATAGTTTCACACATTTTTAATATGTATTTTGTATTCCAATATATATTCTATACAAATGCCTGATTTGGTGGTTGATTATGTATTTTTGTACTTGTGTAACATGGTTGATTATGGCAATAATATTCATATTATGAGAGTTGGAAGACATCTTTCCAACATCAGTGGAAAGGAATAATATAGAGAACTTCATTTAAAGGTCCATCTTCCCTAGGGAAAGGAAATTCTAATTTCATCCATGTAAATCGCAGATTCCAATTCCTGCCGATGCTTCTTCACCTTGGAAATGGTGGTTGGAGCTTCACCGGACTCTCCGTCGTCGTCGCGATGCAGATACTCTTCTTGAGCTGACGGCAAATCTTCTGTGGCATATTTGGAAGGCACGGAATGATTTTGTCTTTGAAGGTCGGCGCCAGCTTACGTCTCTGACCATCGCTTCTGCTCGTGCTCTTTCTCAGGACCGTCTCTGTTGAAGCCATTGAACCCCTAAATCCCCAAATCCATTCTTTCTTCTTACATCATTGTTATTCATTTTGCTGTTGGAACTTCCAATTTTAACCCTGCTTGTAGTCCTCTTGTACCGTTTCTACTTTAATAAAGTACCTATCTTTGACAAAAAAAAAAAAAAAACTATCCCCCACCTGATGAAATAAGACAATTGTGATTATCACATATCATTGTTGTTTTCAAGGTCTACGGATTTATAAGCAAACCGAGTTCTCTGTTGAATTCTTTTCTTTTAATATTTTCTTTTGGTCCAAGACATAGATATTCTTCACCAATTATATTGATTAATCTCTCCCTGCTTATATTCATCTCCATGGGTGGGATAGTTGGCCTGGAATTTTAAGGCTTTCCATGCCCAAGGAAAGAATTGAATCCTCCACACTTGTTTAAGGAAGAATGATTGCATGAGCCTCTTTCACTCAACCACACCCCCTAGGTTTTAAACAAACCATTTCTATTAGTTGATAGTTTGTGCAATTTTCTTTGTGCTTATTATATATATAAGAAGTAGGATCTTGGTAGAAGAAACTTGGCCTAAAATAACAAGACCATTGCATCATCGTTGTAAGCAACAATTATTGACTGGAAATTAAATCATGTGTTTATTCCTTAAGTGAAAATCAGAGACTGGGATTCTATATTGAGACTCTTCATCCATAGTTAGTTAGTAAGCTCTTCGGAATAAACTAGCACAAGATCTATTCAGGTTCTTAACACTGAAATATGGAAAAACGAACATAAAATCCAAAGTCTCCAAGGTTGTACACAAATTTGTATATATGCGATCTGAGCCCAAATACATGCTATCAAAGCCTATGTCTAAGCCAAGATGCAGGTTTAATCTCCACTTATTTTTCCTGAACTTATGGTGAAACCAAAGAGATGGATACTTTTCATGTTATATCAATGAAACATAAAAATGTTAGGCTCTGTTGGATAGTAATCTAACCTGGTTCGCTGTGCGATACTTCTTTGAGGAACTTCTGGACATCTCAGGGATTAAGATACACAATTCCATGAATGATCTGAGTCTGTAAACACATTAATAAACGAAAGTGTTACAATTATAGAGTCCAGGTATTCAAAAGAATTAATGAATATTTAATTCCTTCAGACACGACCTATTACATAAGAACAAATATTAAACTCCTGGGTTGAAGCCATCAACTGTATTTTGCAACCCACTCACAATGCATGAAAAAGCTTCAATGATATGTGACAAATCATTTGAGGAAACTGTATGAACCTTTTAGTTGTCACACAAAACAAGACTTATTAAACACTTCTGAGACTTTTTTCGGAGAAAATTCCTGAGAGGTTTTAACCACAAATACCTAAAATGGAAGTACTACTGAAATTCAATGTTTCAACAGAATCAATGATTGTCCCAAACCCAGATGTACGAAACATAATCTTCAAAGCATCTATTTTCAGTATTTTAAAAAAAAAATTCCCAATCTTTTTTTATGCTTCATAAATCAACATAACATACAAAAGTGCAAAGAGCAAGTTTCCCAAATGGCTAATAACATTTTAAAGAACAATGAGAAGTCATTTAGCTCAAACTGAAACAGAAGGCATCTCTACAAACAGACAGCCATCTAAAGGGAGATCATTCATTTCAAATTTGCCACTTTCCATTAATATACATTTGAATTTGTGCATAACAGGAAAAAAAGAGGGGTAGACTACCAAAGAGGGTCATCTGAAATCATGGTTATTACAAAAGGTTAGGACATAAGACTACAGTCTTAACAATCACTTACTTGTAAGCCAGCTCCTTCACACCCTCATTCCAGCCGTCAAGATGCTGGTCCAAAAGAGTTTGTGTTAAAGCATCGATCTGGAAAACATTTGGCGTCCCTAAGACCAACTCTAACATCACAACACCAACACTCCACATGTCATATCTGTGATAGAAGAAAGGTTGAATCAATAGCCGAAGGAAGTAATGCTTAAATATGTCAAATGAAGAAACATCTATCCTTTGCAAAAATGATAAAATGAAATGAAGATGCATGTGGACTTTCCTCTTAAAGGAAAAAGCTTTGAACAAAAGATGTTCTCTTCATGCAAAACATGACATACTTCAGAGTTGAGCTTGTTGGCCCTTGATACCACGTAGCATTTAGCAAAGCTTCAGGAGGTGTATACTCATAAGTTTGTTCAGCTCTGAAGAAGCACAGGCTATATTTAGCAGTGTCACAAAATTATATAAGCAATAATCAGTATGCAGAGAGAGAGAGAAGCGAGATACCTAGAAGGCCCAGTTGAACCATATAGATGCTTCAATGTGAATTCATCAATTCCACTTCCAAAGTCTATAACACGCCTGAGAGAAGCAGCAAAAGGGCATCAAAATCGTTACCTAACACCAACAAATCAAGGACACATACATAGACAATAGTTGTATATCCAAATTAAATTTAGAGATAAGCAGTAAGCAAGTCTTCGTGTCACTGCATTACTGCAACTAGTCAAACGACCCTAATAATTACTGGTTAGAAAAAGTTGTCACCGAGAACATACATCTGAGCCTATCAAACCATTTCCAAGTGGCCTTAAATACTTATGTTTAACTTTGCTGAAATGTCAGTCAGACAGTCACCAAACATTCCTTATTCTGGGATCAGATGAACAGTAAATATGCATCAAGTAGTTTCTTGAATATTTTAGCAGAGATGTAGAACTTAAGCTTCTTGAAATATATGATAAAAGTGTGATTTACCATTGCTGTCCAACCAACTATAAAATGTGGTGGGAAAATGGAAAGAAAGGCTGAAATACTTCTCAATAAGTTTAAATAACATGTACTACAAAGAGAACTTCAATGCCAAGAATTGTTTTGGATACACCAAAACTATGATGGAAGTACAGATCAGGCAAGACTTCTAATAATTCTGTAGGACACCAAAAATTACGCTTAAAGTGCTAAATATTGCTTAAACATTAATTGAGCTAATCAAATTATAAACTTAATTAATAAGCATATCTGAAGTTCAATTATAACATATAGAGTAAAAATGTTTCCCATCATTTAAGAAAGAAGGCAAACAACATGAAAGCAGAGTACTAAAATTTAAGAAAGATACTTTACTGTACATTTTGGTGGAGAAACTATTTACTGTAGTCGGTATATCTTTCAAGCATCTTCCAGTCTCCTGATCTTCAAAGCATATCACCATATTTTCTTCAAAAATCAAATGATCCATCAGTTTTTACAAAGAAAGTGAGAAACAAATTGTTTCAGTTCAACACTGCATAATAATAAAAACAAAATTCAAACATATACAACAACAACAACAAAGGCTTGTCCCACTAGGTGGGTCGGCTAACAAAATTCAAGCATATACATCAAAGAAAATAAAAGATGGCAAGCTTGTATGGATTATGAATAATGGGCCAACACAGGTATATTGATTTCAATTAAGCATCAAATAGATACCAAAGACAGATCCTCCGAGTTTGAGATGAAATTTGTTTCAATTTCCCAGATATGGTTTGGGCTTAATTGTTTTTTTTTTTTTTTTTTGGGTGGGGGGGAAGGAACACAAAATTCAGATACACTGATTACAAAAAGTAGATCTATTGTGCAGGAAGAGCTTAGTTTAACATAAAAGGATGAAACGGAAAACAGGAAGCCACTTAAAATGATCATAAAGGCTGGTTGAAAAGTATTGAGTCCAATTTAACCATAAAAAACTAACTGATATTATTAAGATTCATATCTAAATTAACACAGTTACACAGAAATTACTTCAGCACAACAAATTAACAACATACTTACCAGGTTTAATGTCCCTGTGTGTAATATTGCGATCATGACAAGATTTCAGTGCCATTAACTGAGTAAACAAATAAAAAAATAAGAAAATCTGAGCAGATATTTCAACATAGCCAGAGAAACAGAACATGCCCACCATTTTGTGTTGACAACAAAAAGAAAATTTATTAAAAATAAGCACGCACGCACCCCAAAAATAAGTAACAAAAGAAGAACCTTTTTTTGATAACCATTTTTTGTTCAAAATAAGAAAAAGTATTCTAATATGCTAAGATATTTCTGCAAGATAATCAAAAGCATGCTAAAGACTGATCTCTCACATTAGACTTGCATCCTTTTTTTTCTTTCTTTGTTATTTCGTTCTCTACCAAAAACAATTTATTTCTCCACATTCAGTGTTTATACAAATCATTTTTGCCAGGAGACCAAAACAGCAAATTAAATAACAAAATAGTAATAACATAGAATAAACCGCATCTTTATTATGTCCTTGTTAGGGTAAAAGAATTGTGCAGTATCTATTAAGAGTGAATGCCAGTATAAACCATAAAAGGCTGCTAACAAAACAATACCCCCTCGTAGCCCACATTAACGACATACCAGCTGCCAGATAAGGTTGCGCATTTCCTCTTGCCCTTCTTCTGTTGTTTTCAACCAATGCCACCACTTTGATGGATGGAGTATTTGGACATGTTTTACTTGCTCAGTCTTTTCTTTCTCAGCAGTATCATATGCATCTTCCACAGTATACAGAAGTTTAGACAATGATACGCCTTCAAAACTGAATACAAGCCAAATTTCATTGGACTGAGATTCAAAAGACTCCACATATCTGGCAATATGGTCCAAGCCTTCTTCATATACAGCACTTTTCAATCGAAATTTGTTTGAAAATGTGTTCTCAAACACAAATTGTGATGTTTCCAGGAGACAGTTTGGTTTTTCAGCTGATAGCAGATCTTCAAAGCTCGAGGAGGCATTTAAAAAAATTTCTCCAAAATATTTCTCCCTCAGGCCACTTAAGTAAACAGCAGACCCTCTCTCTACCTGCTCAGTACATCTATATGTTATTTTTTTTACATGCTTACAATGTGTAACTAAACAAAAACGCCTCCTTAAAACAAGACATTGCACAGGTCTAAGCTGGAAAGGTAAAAAGCTTCACAGTGGAAAGCCAATCTTACATAAGAATAATGAAGTCTCTGTAGAAAAAAAACTCGTGTAAAAACAGCCATTAAATTCAGAAACTGATTATTCATTGGACAGTGCAGACTTAATTAAGTAATACTAGAAGAAACCAACTTTACTTCCATTGGAAATATTTATTCTATCTCAAAGGGTCTTCTTAACTTATGATGAGTACACGAGAGGATGGGGGCAGCAAGGGAATAAATGTAGGCTAGAGATAAGAAACTAGTCAAACTACAGAAGTCCAATCAATGGGCCACGAAAGATGTTTCACTTAAAATAAGTGGAAAAGAAGGAAATCAAAAAAGGATGGGGCACTAGGTGGGATTCAATTGGAAAACAAAAATAAAATAGAGACTGAGAGAAGTCATCAGATATTGAACACACATGATAACTGATTGGACAGGAAATAATAAAATGTTTCTTTCTATTTCAGTTTTATTTAGATATAATTTCAGAGAGAAATGGAGGATTGAAAAGATTGAAAGCATACAATATAAGCTGCAAAGGAACAAAAACTCATCAACTAAAAGAATTACGTAAGCATCTGCCTCACAGAGTCACAGGCTAAATAATCAACACAGCAATATGGTAAACCACCTTCTAAGAAATGTTAATCTATTCTCTAGAAAAGAAAATACAAAGAAATAGTAAAGACGCTGTACGTTGTTTAAAAAAGTATATAATGCAGACTTAGTGCGTTTTAACGACGTTGATGCAAAAAAAAAAAAAAAATTTTACAAATTTCTTTCTCACAATAAACAATGCATATGGCATGATAGAACTGGACTTAATTGAGCAAAAAAAGAAAGTATATATCATTATTGCTAATACGTAGCCAATGGCATAGGAATACCCAAGAGATCCCATGCTCTTCAACAACAACAACAACAAAGCCTTGTCCCAATAGGTGGGTTCAGCTACATAGATCAAACAACGACATTGCTTCGTATCGTGAGTCATGTCTGAACTCAGCCCATTCACACTTAGAAGATTCCTTGCTCTTCCTATATCTTAAATTTCTATCTAATCAGTAGATATCCTCTTCCTCCCTAATACTGTCTTCTATACATTTCATATTTCTAAATACAAAGGCCCATGCATTTCAAATTGCTGAATGCAGAGGACCAACAATCACAACCTACCTATCAGCATATTGACAACTAAAAAGATCCTAATGCATTCAAACAATAAAAACTAGTGATTCTTTGCTCAAAGTTATTACCATTATACGTTTCAAAATGTACAGCGTATAGTTGGTGGAAGCATCCTGACAATCATTGGTGTTTGAGCTGTAGTTTCTACTATTGTCATTGTTGCTCATTTCTTCAGCATTGG
>JASCZI010090653.1:33996-46749 GCA_036250425.1 Stylosanthes scabra | reverse complement strand
GATTACAATTCCAATGTAAAGCTAACCATACTTCACCATAAGATCCACGACCAAAACTCTTCTTTAATTTGTACCTAAGCACAATATGCATACTGGCTTAATAAAACACTTCAAAGCCCACTAGCCCAGAGAACCAAATTTGCACAAACACAAATGGTCTAATTTATGCTAGCCATATAATAATACATACCTTCCTTATAAAATTAAAACAAAAAGCATTTTCAAAACTGCATGAACATAAAAAGTAACTCTTCCATTCGATATTAATCCCCCTAATCTTTTACTAGGAGCTATTTTGGCTTCTACATGCATCAATACACAGGGATCCAAATAAGATTTACCTTGATTCAGGTATTGAATAACCAGAAGATCCATTATGTGAACCAGTATCGTGTAAAGGAATTGATTCAAGAAGACCAATAAAACTTGCAAATGCTTCAGGATTTATGCATTGTTCTTTGGATTCATTCACAGTCGGACCAAGTTGTAAGCAGAAGTTTTGGTTATCATACAAATATACTGGACCACTTACTGCAGAAAAAGGAAAGAACCAAACAGTATTTGAGTGTCTATGGATAAACTGAAACTTAATGAAAACAAATCCAAAAAAGCAATCATAATAGGGCAACAAAAAGTGCCCCAATATGATATGGTAAGGAATTACATGTTTGCTTACCGGAATGTTGATGTGTATCTGCTAAGGGCTGAGGTAGTTCATATAAATAATCTTCCCAGTCAGTTCTTTTGGTGGGCTGCTTAGAGTCTGTAAGTTCATCCAGATTTTCAGATAGATAAAAACATCCAAAATCTCCATGTTTCACTTCAACCTATTATAAAAAATAATGCCACAGGTATTCATTCAGATTAACTTTGATCATAGGGAATTCTATTTCAAATTGAAAGAGTGATTACTTATAGATAGTAGTGAAATCTATTACAAATTGAAGCAACTTTCAGCCAACATTACAAATAGAATAGCCTTGTATACATGATATTACAAAAATGGAAATAAGAAAACATCAGTTGAACACAATAGAGCAAGAAATTGGTAGTCAAACTCTACCTAAACAACACCTACTTTTCCTCCTCTCTTTTTTTTTTTTTCCCAATTGAAAAAGAAAACTTAATTTGGTTATGGTAATGAAATGTAATTTTCTTGTCTAAGAGAGTGAGAACCTTCACACTCACTTCCCCCCAAGAATATAATAAAAATGATATCAATTAACACGAGAAATTACACCTCTATCTTCTTTTTCTGCTAAAATTACAACTCTGTCTAAGTTTCAGTTTCTCAATTTTCTATTTTGTTGGAGAAGTCAGTTTGCAATTCTTCTATTGGGATTTCATGTTTTCCTGTAAAGCATGTTGGCCCTCTTCAGAAAATTTAAAACATATAAATCAGTCCAATGACAGTAAACTTTTGTATGACAAGTTTACTCCTTTAATACAAAAAGTTAACGGATCGAACACATTTTTGGAGAATCACAGCATAATAGTCCACTAACTAGCATGCAGAAACAATCATCTTGTATGATGCTAAAACAATATCAATCTGCTCACGAGAATCACTTCATTCATTATTCCGTCCGGAAACTTATACGAGGAAGACAAATTTAATATAGAACAAACAAAAATAGTAAATTTCAATTGTGTCAGCCATACCAGTATACGCTTAAACTTGGTATCTACCGCATGAGGATGGTTCAAGTGCATTACATCAGATATGATATCATTAGCTGAAAAAGATCCAAAATAAATTAGCTGATAAGCATCAGTGACAGGAGTACAAGTTGCCTACCCAAAGGCATAACAAAATCAACTGCCATCATAACCAATAAAATTATTTATAAGTTTCTGAGTGTATACCATGGCAAATTTGATTTTTATTAAACAAGGGGTGCTCACAATGCACACCAAAAATGTTTACAAACTTAATCTGAGTAGAGCAAGTACATCTAGACAATGAATGCCAATTATATGTGTAAGTATATATGCTACTACATGCCACAGATTTCTTTAATGTATATATCACATAAACAAAAGATAATTTGAAATAACTTTTTCTTCAAACAATTTAATCATAATAAGTATATCAGTTAGATGAGCCTCGAAATCTTACATGTTCTCCCAAAAATGCCATTATACTAGAGTAAATTACATAATCTCAACCAAAGTTTGTGAAACTTATTATGCAACAGTGAAGCCTCCATATTGTCTTTATATTATTTTCCTACTACATGACAAATGTGAACCCACCTAGAAAAAAATTTTCACATTCATTATGTACATTGTAAAAAAACCATGCACAATGAACAAACATAAGGAATGAGTTGTGGCATGAAGTCTTGTCATTTGAATCCAAAATATATACCTAAACTTTTTGAAGCAAGTTCCTGCAGAGCAAGTAGAGGATAATCAGCATCCCTCTTCTCAATATAGCTTCTCATAAGCGAGTTTGCAGAAAATTTGGAAGATTCCAGAGGAACAACAGCAGCAGCAATATTATCCCTACTACCTTTTTTGAAGGCAGTGTTGACAATGAAATCAGCTAATGAATATGAAGGTGAAGGTGAAGGCGCACACTCTGATCCCATATCAGTAGAGAGAGAGTGTACTTCCCATAACAAATCACAGACTTCCTGCATGCTCATCTTCTCAAAAACACCATCAGATGCAGCCACTAAATAGCTATCATTAGCAGTCAGAGGTTGCCAATCAGTCACTTCTGGTGCAGATATAACACCATATCTGTTGGCAATTTCATCAAGAAATGCATCAGAATTTCAAAATATATCTCTGGACAGTACAGATACCAATTACCCTAACATCTAAAGATGACCCATTTAAGATTTTATTTTGTATTTTATCTCTGCAAAGTGGAGTTAGCAAGGACAAAGGGCAAGTTTACCTGTACTGATAAGTCAGGACACATTTTGATTTCTTAATTTTTTGGGATAAAAAATTAACAATTCAAATATGAACAAGCAACAAAAATTATTTCTATGCAAGGTTGGGGTCCATGTAAAAAGGATTTGCATTAAACCTACCTTTTAAAGAATACATCACCGATTGCCCGTGTAATAGCCAGCTGACCATTTACACGAGGCACTCCCCCCCAATTTATAACTTGTCCACCAGCTGCTTCCACCCGAATCCTTTCATCATCTCTGTCTGGGTGATGATCACTGGTCAATTCTTTTACAGCAAAATGAGTCAGTCCATGGGAGGAAGCTAACTTATACTTTTCACGATTCCACACAGAAACAGAACCATCAAGCTCTTTCTGCCTATATTGCTTCAGTAATAAGTCTACAAATCATAAGAAACCAAAATTAATTCTAGTCACATTTCCATAAAACGAAAAAGTTATGCTTGCTGCTTTATCATGATGGTGCACACATCATTTTTCAACAATATAATAAGAACAATAGAATAACAAAGAATATTTTATATTTCTATTTATGCTTTAAAAACTTCCATCTTAGATACTGCAAGTTTAACTAAATTTCCCTAATCTTTCTCACCTTTGGCCTCTCTAGAAGATTGAAAGTTTTCAGAGCACAAGAAAGCCTTAGAATCTCCAATATTGGCAACTAAAATCTTATCATCTGCCACCAATATAATAGTTGCCGTAGACCCTGAATGAAGACTATTTCTGAAGGCTTCCTTCATAGTTCAATTGAAAGATGTCAATTCAAGAACAAAGATCATATAAAGCTTTTACAACTGAACATGAAGTAAAATTTACCTCAGAAAATTTTGTATCAATATCATGGATAGCCCTCAATAATGCTTCCTTCAAAATTTCCAAGTGAAAAGAATCATCAAAATTTTCAGAAAATGTATTTTGAAACCTGGAAAAATATATCTTATTGAGATAAACATAATCATACAAATGTGAGAAATTTAAAAAAAAAAAAAGAAAAAGAAACAAATACATAAATAATATCTGAAGCGCTTATAGCATGCTTGATTTAGCTTTTAAAACTCCAAAATCATGGTTTGAAAAAAACCAACATAAGACCTGTTCTGCAGAAACCATGATATGGCCTTCCACTAGAAAACAAACCAATTGTAAAGCCAAACCAAAGTAAGTGGCATAATGAAACACTCTAAAATTACCTAGGCGCATATTATTAAACAGCTAACTTATGTATAACAGACATGTGCTTGGAAGGAAAGAGCATCAGCATGTCACTTTGACATTCACTTTATTGTACAAACCAACCCTTCTCTAGAAGCATGATGAGCAAAGCATAACAAACTATAAACTTGATTCTTAAATCAATAGGAGACACTAAAATAATAGTGTGCATCTGGATTAGCGTAACTTGAATTCCAAATAACTTCTAATCAAAATAATTCTAAGAGAACATCTAAAAACACAAGCATGCCCTTAACAGAAACCAGCTTTCAAAACAAATATTATTTGATTACTAATAAAAATCAGCTTTCATAGACAAATAATGTTAATAAATAATTATTGATTTTCACAAATAAACAAATAAATAGATATAAAATACAGGTACTGTAGGCAGTAGATACCTTTCAAAATGCAGCTCATGCAAACCTAGAATCTCCTTCCACCTACGCATCATGTTCAAGCGATTCTGTTCTCTCCGGTGATGCAATGTTCCCCTTGTTTTTGATATAACGGAAAAAGCTGCATCAAGTAAAAAATAGGTGTGCAATACAAAATACTCCATCAGAAGCTTTGACGCCATCTCACTCGCTTCAGCACCATTGTGCCCATCAAAAACTGCCACGATACCCACTGCAACCTCCCTGATCCCATCCGCACCTGGTCCATCCACCACCATGTAATGAGTAGGACAATTAGACTTAGCGAAATTATTGTAAATAGAATTAGATATTAGATAAAATTAAAAACAGTATAAATATGGCATAGGTATTGTAACATTGATAAGCCAGTAAGTAAATGTGAAATGTATTTGGAGTTTGGACATCTCTTATGTCTGAATTATCTCTCTTTTCTATCCAGAATTCCCAATTATGATTCTATATTCACCCTAAATTTAGCAAACCAAATCAAAAGAAAGAAAAAAACACAGCAATCTCTTCGAACTAAAGCTTCTCTAGAAAGTAGAAACACAACAAACTCTGCCAAACATTGAATTAAATAAAATAGCGCCCACATTCATTGCCATCAATTCTTACTTCTTCTTGGAGACAATGCTGCAAAATTTCAATTCATAGTATTAAATTGCAATCGTGCAATCACAAACACAATTGCATGTTGTGATCTCCACAATCACTTCGCACCAGCAATTGTGGTAGAATACTAATATTTTCTGCAAATTTTTCTGGAATTACAATAATCCCAATGCAACAGCAACTGCAATTCCAATTCAAGTTTTTTCCCCCTAAAACACACTATAAGAAATAAATAAATAAATAAGGGACAGTGCCACACATTTATTGACTTCAATTGTTAGTTCTTAGTGACTATGCTGCAAAATTTAATTTAAAAGTGGTTCTGAATTGCTAATGACACCTGCAATGCCACTGTTATTGCATGCAAATGTTATTTGCTCTCGCAACTGCAATTGCTGTAGTATTTTCAGCAATTTCAATAATTGCAACCGCACTCGCAATTTCCGCAGCTTCAATCTCAACAAACAATGGCAATTGCAAATTAAAGTAACAATTGTGAAGAATCCGTTCGGAATCAGCGTTACCGGGGAATGGAATCCGGAGATCGAGGACGCAGAGAGTGCGGTCCTCCTGAGAAGAACGACTGCCCTGGAGCATGGCGGTCTGGCAACGCGGCGGCGAGTGAGGCGGAGAGCGGTGACTGCGTTGGTAATCGGAATCGTCGCCTTGGGCATCGGGAAGCTTCCATCGGGGGCATTTTGGGGATTTAAAGACCGCGGGAGCACCGCCGTTTCTGTAAACCGTCAAGCAGGTGGAAGATTCTCCGCGGGCAGAAGGGATTTTGATTGTGGAAAGAATAAGAAACCCTAAGAAGGAGATGAAGAGAAACGTGGATTGTTGTGGAGCGTGAAGCATGTTTTGTTAGGTGTTGTGAGAAATTCAAGTGTGGTTTATTGGTTAGTTGTCCCGAAACCGATAGTTGGGAAAGGTTCTACGCGCCAAGTATCTTCACTTTTTCGCTTAGCTAGTTTGAAAGCTAGTTGTAGCTGCTATTTTTTTTTTTTCTTTTTCACTCTTTCGTTTAGCTAGTTTTTTTTTTTTTTTGTCGTGACTTAGCTAGTTTAAAACAAGAGCTTGTTGACGAACAAGCTACTCCACATAATTATGCTGCAACAACGCAGCTTCGTTAGCCGTCGAGTTTGCTTTCTAAATGAGTTGAACTCGAGCAATTCAATCAAGATGCAAAATATCACTAATCTTCACTTAAAAATGGCTAATATCTTGATTCATGATCATGTTACTACTCTGGATAATTAAGTAGATCTCTAAACTATCTGTCTCACAAATAACATATCCATAACCTTTAATTCATTGACTATTGTTATTTTGAATTACGCACCCAAAGCCCGCCTTGCTATCATGCATATAGAGACTACCATCACAAGTAACTTTAACAATATTCATAGGTAGAGGAGACCAAATACTCAAATTATGATGCTGATTTAAAGATCCAAGAACAAAGCTAAACCAAACAAAATCAGTATAAGAATGCCTAATCAGAAAAAGAACCTTGTCTTTGTATTAGGGGTTACTACTATAAAAAATATCATTATTTCGATCCCTCCAAATCCACCAAAGAGTAATGAAAAAAGAAATGACATTTTTCGAAATATTTACCTGAAGTCAACATGGAAAATTAAGATGAGAATTAGCAGCAGTTAATCCAAAACCAAGAGAAATCCAAATGGGCTTTACCTTAAAATAGAAATGAAAACAATAAGTCGTCGTAGAAGTTTTAACGACAGAAATAAAAATGTTATATAACTAATTAGATAAGATGTATAACATTATAAATTCCTTAATTATAATCTATAATTCATGTCAGAGTACCGGCAAAAAAGCAAAAGATGTATTATTGCTTAAATTTCATGACTATTAGTAGATTCTGACTTGTAATCGAAGTTGGTTATCCTCATATTCATTTATTGTTGATTATCATCAAAAGTGATTCCATAGGTAAGCTTGATATGTTAGAGCAGAGATTCTAGCAAAGTTCTTCCAATAAAAAAATGACAATTGGGTTTTTGGTTGTTCTCAATAAATCTGTTGTTATATAACAACAAAAAATATTCTCCAATTGAGATAGGTAATCTCTTAATCTCCAACGTGGAATTGCTTTTGGGCTTACAACATTTCATCACATATGAAATGTTATACCCATCTAACAATATTTTACCATGACGCTTCTTGTATTGAATACGGAAAGCATTATTTGCATTATCAATAAACAAAAATATATTTTCTGATCGTGACAAAAATTTTCTGCCCAAGTAATCTGGCAACTCCACATGATCCTGCACATTATACAAATGAACTTAACCTATCATATTTTTATATTTCTATGTTTTAACTTTGTTTTAGCTTTATAAAACAAAGCTTATAAATAATAGAGAATAATCTTTTATAACTATAATTGAACTTCTTACCATTTGGTCATTCAGTGAAAAACGGTAGGCATACTTAATGTAGCTTGGCCATGCACTACAGGGCCTCTTCAGTGACAATATAATGACCCGGGATAAAAAAAAAAAACCATGAATTAGTAACACATTATGCATTACTAAAATATAAGAGGATCAAAGAAAACAAAGTTATTCACAGCAAACATGGAAAATACAAAAAAAAAAAACATCGTCTACAATCAAAGAGAACTAAAAATTTTCACAGGAAAAAGAGAAAACTAAAAGACACATCATATGAAACACTACAAAAAACACACCCGTTGCCGGCGAATTTTTTTCATGATTTTGGCCATTTTCAAAGTTATCGTGGGATTTACTGGCAGAATTCTTAAATTCGCCGGTAATTACCGGCGGATTTTTCCGCTGGTACAAGGTTTTGGGTGACGAACTCGGAGCCACCATTACGAGGGAAATTACAAGCGGATTTTTTCGCCGGTAATGTTACCGCCGATTTTTACTTTTCCCGCCATGTTACCGACAGATTTTTCCCCCCTAAATCCGCTAGTAAGGATAACAATTTTTTAAAAAATATTTTTTGGGAAATTCTACCGGCGGAATCATATGCCGGTAATTCCGCCGGTAACAGAGGCAGAAATAAGAAATAAATAAATAAATCTGAATAACTAATCAGAAGTTAAAAGAAGAGAATTAAGGTAAAGCCTTGAGGTCTTCAAAGATAACATTAAGATTAAAAGCTTACTTCAAATACAATCATAGCAGTTCATCTAAACTGAAAACTAGTAGAAAGTTTAATTGCTCTAAATGCAAGCATCAACCACAAGCTTAACTCTCAGTTTGTTCCCTCAACCTTCTAATAGTGCTCCGGATGGTCACGGCACTAGCAATATTGTGGAAAATAGTAAGAACAAAGTCAGTAATGCTTATTTCAAAGGAAAAAAAAATATTAATAGCCAATGACTATAGGAACAGGATAATTTACTTCAAAGTGTAGGTGCCACTAGCTTTCACTTTACCACAATTCTTGCATCCCCATATTCCTACGACCTTCCTCTTCACGGCATACTGCAAACACATAATCCTCAATCAGAATTCAATCCCTTCAAAAATAGCCTCTTTTTACCTTCACTCAAGCACACAGAAAATAACTCGTGGCAGAGGTCTACCTTTCCGCAGAATTCACAAAAAATTTTGCTGTGTTGACTAACTTCCATCTTCTTAATCTGCTTACGCAGACTAAATCCCCGCTACTTATAAAATTACAAAAATATCCGCGCTTATATATAAATTAAACTAAAAAACCCTAACCCTACACTCTTACTCTCACCCACTCTCAAACACACTCACCCTTCTGTGCAGCGCAACGCCTCCAATCTCACACACTCTCTCTCTCTTGACCCTTACCCTCAAACCCTGCCTTCAGCCCTTCACTCCTTCAACCGTGTCTCCTCCGCCGTTGTCTGTGCCTGTGCCGGCAATAACGCCGACGAGCTTCTGTCTCTCATCCTCATCTCACTCATTTCGACGGTGACAACCTCTGCTCTGCGCTGCTCTCTGACCATGACAACGCTTTCTCTTCTCCGCTCTCTGCCTCTTTTCGCCTGTTTTGGTTCTTTGATCTGATTAAGGTAAGGTTTATTTTTTTAAAAAAAAATTGGTTCTCTGATAATCTGATTAGGGTTTAAGCTATTTTAATTTTGGTTCTCTGATCTAATTAAGGTTTATTATTATTTTTTTTTTGAAAAGATTTCGGTTCTCTGATAGTCTGATTAGGATTTAAGTTATTTTAATTTTTGTTCTCTGTTAATCTGATTAGTGTTTATTTTTTAAAATTTTGGTTATCTGATAGTCTAAATTTAGTTTCCTTGAATCAAATTAACCATGTGTAAGCACTTTGGATTTTAAATAGCTAATTATTATTTTTTTCTTACTACAAGAAGAAAGTACGATCACAACAGCTTGATTGGCCACAAGATTGTTTTATGCTGTTGTTGAATTTGATTTTAATTTTTATGTTAGTTTCATGGAGCCTATGCTTGTGTGTATATCATAAGCCTTTGTTTCAATGTACTGAATATTAACAAGCTAAACTGCATTATGTTGTAATAATCTTTTAGGTGTTGTATTGAACGTGTTTAATGTATTTGTGTGGTTATTTTAAGGTTTTAAAAATTACATTAAATTCCATGAATATCTGCGAATATCTGCTTTTCCTGAGGGGAGCCTCCAATGGGGACCCGCCCCGCCCCCGCCACTTGGGCGAGGACGGGTGGCAAAACAGGGACGGGATGTCCCCATAGTTCCCCAAACCATTGTCATCCCTAAGGACCAACACTGAGTGCTAAAAAATGCAAAAACTTTTATTCAATTTTCTCCTCTATGCAATTAGAACAAGGCATTAATAACATGCAGCTAGGGGCGTCAAAATGGGCCATCAGCGCAGTCCGTTTATCCATATAAACGGACATGTTTTTGTTTCTGAATTCAAATTGTTTAAAATCCGGGATTAAAGGAGCCAACCCATTTAAGCCCGGATTTTATTTAATTTTTTTAAAAAATATCTTTTTCTTAATCGATTTTGTTTTTCTAAGTTTTTCCTTTAAAAAAAAAAAAGTAATTTTGTCCTAAAAAATTTAAAATTAATTTTTTATTTAAATTTTTTTTAAAAAAAATAAGTAAAAGGACTAGCCCGTTAATTCTGTTGGACTAGACATAAATGGGTCTGGCTAGAAAATCTCATCCTGTAAAAACTGGGCTAACGGGCTAATCCGTTTAACCCGCAAAAATAGGCCGGGAATAAATGGGCCAGGCCCATCCGTTCGACACCATAAATGCAGCAACTGCTACTCATGAACGAAATACAGACCCAAAAAAAAAAGGAACTAAATACAATTCGACCCTAAGACGACCAAATATTCGAAGATTCCGGTCCATTGATCCCGCTGCTATATATTTTGCATCTGGACCAAATTTTACACATGTGTCTTTCCCTGTGAATAAAAAATGAGAATTAACTGCTTAGCAACTGTTAAAACATTAACAGACTCAACTTGGAGAGGAAAATAGACAAGAACAGATGGAAAACCTGTTCCTGATAAATCAGGGAAAGTTTTGATACAGTTCCATTCAGATTTCATATTTGCGACTTGGTAAATCCTGCACAAGTTAACGGGCACCAGAAAAAAAAAGTTGAGGGTAAAATCAAGGGACAGATAAATTTGTTACCACTAAGCAATAATTCAAATATGAGCTATGGGTTAGAGAAATTTAATTATGAACATGGCTTCCATTCAAAGCTACTTACTATTTGCTATTAAACCCGGACCAAGTATGGCACTAACTATAAATACTATAGTTTCAAATAGACCCCTAAATTTTCCAAAGTTCAGAACATTCATTTGTTGGTTTGAATGCACGAGGGAAAATATTGCTACTGCAAATTAAATAAAAGAAAGGCTTTTATATTCGACATTTAAATCAGTACTTGAAAAGGCATTGTACTAAGCTGTTTTCCCTATACAATACATAGGGAAAAAGATGAAAGAAGAGGAAATACAGAAACATAATGGAAACATATTATTGAATCCGACAACCATGATGAATGCCAAAGCATACATCATGGTGATCTACTGCTCAGTTCTCACAGTTTACGTAATTGATGCCCTATTTTCGGCCAGTGGCATTCCATATTTCCTCCAGAATCGGTTTTAATGCTTTAACTTTTTATTAATTCAACATGGTCCCAACATCATTCAATGTTCATTCTTCCACCCACCAAAAATGTGAATTAATAAAAATTTTGGAAATTATCACCAAATCCACTATTACAGTATTTCTCACCTGATATCAGAGCCTGCAACTGCAAGGAAAGATCCACTGTGATCGAACTCAACTGCAAGATACAGATAAGTTGAGAAACTTTTATAACTGGGACAACATGGCCAGTATATGGTAAATGTCAACATTGCGAGAAAATAAATACCTGAATTTGTTGGAGTTTCTGAGACATATGGAGCAAAATTTCGGAAGTTCATATTTGGTTTACGTAAATCCCAAAGCTTTACACCATCATGAGCCGCAGTCTGTAAGATTTAAGAATATCATAAATACACCAGTAGAACAATCACCCCACTTTTACTGGTTACATCATCTCACATACCGCAAGGAAGTACCCATTTTCAGAGAAAGATATGGCAGTCACTGGTCCTGCATGTCCTTCCAATGTAGCAGCAACTTCCTGCAGTCAAAAAGAACACCAAACGTAAGATATTGATAAATATTAAAATTGAAATGCGATGCTGCCTAAAAAAATGCATTACCTGACGTTTTACATCCCAGATCTTAACAAGAGCATCTGTCGTGCCAGCTCCAAGAATGACCCCATCTGGATGAAAAGCTGCAGATGTATAGCCTTCAGAAGAACTTGAAGTGTCTGAAACCTAGACAAAACAAAATCATTGTGATTCAGAAATCATATATCATATAAAGTATTAAAAATGACTATTATGTTTGAAAGTTCATGCTTATAAGAAACATTGACTAAATTATGGAGTGCATTTGGGAAAGCTGAACGATTGAACCTACTGAACAATGGCTTATTTGTATAAGTCTCTTTAGTCTTTAACTCTATATAATCAATTAGAAGAGAATTAATTTGTTTGATAATTTAGTAGAAAAGTGGTCTTAACATGACATGTTTTGTTTGGATTACATGGGGGGAAAAAAAAACGTTTTGCAAGATAAAATGCTTAAAAGGGATATGAAATGATTATTTGTATATTTGTCAATTGATATTTGGAGTTAAGTTGATATAAACAACTTCAGCTTATAATAATAGTAAGCTATTAAAGTTGCTTAGGATTATTTCCATAGGATCAGCTCATATTTATCATAATTTTGTTACCAGACATACTATTTTTTTTTTCCATCATTCCAAAATTTTGTTTTACATTCTTCCAAACGAAGCTCTTAATATAGATTTCTACCAAACTTTTAGGAATTCTGTAATGACACTTACGTTGCATACAAGAAAACCAAAACAGAGAACATAAGGGCCAGTTCGGTTTTCATTCTATTTTCTTATTTTTCTTTACAGAATTATGAAAATTGAAAACATTGGAGAGTGAAAATAGAAGGAATACACAAACCATGGGATGAC
>JASCZI010090653.1:10237-24461 GCA_036250425.1 Stylosanthes scabra | reverse complement strand
ACTGGAAAGAGGCAAGTGAAAGCAAAATGATAGAGATAAGAATCCATTATTGGACCAGAAATCAAACAGATGGGATTTCACATGGTTCAGTCAGTTAACCAGTCATACTACTTGAAACCACATGAATAAAATTAGCAACTCATTGGGAAATCAGGCTATGATTAAATTTGAATTGATTTTCAATTCTTTAAAAGCGGCAACAAGAATAAAATTTCCAGGAGAATGACCAAATAAAAATCAATCCTAAAATGTGTAAATCAAAATGAGGTTGATTTCTAACAGTGACACTATGCAGCTGCAGTATTAGAAATCAATGAGAAGAAAGAAACCACATGAGAAATTTCTGTTCATCACAAGAGGCATAACCAATGCTACAAAAATGTATCATATATGGCATAACCACATGAGAAATTTCTCTTTTTACATATTATATTATATAATATAATAGATAGATCTGAAGCCATAACATCATATATGGCAAAAGTATCATTTCAAGCACGTGAAAAACTAAAAGTTCATGTCCAACTACAATCCTATTTGTAATATAACACATGACCCCTAGCACATTAATACCATAATCAAAGAACAACTAACAACCAATCAGGACATCAGCCTAAAATTAAAATTAAAACCAGGCCAGCTAAACTATTCACCAAATAAACGAGACAAACTAGAATAGTAACATAGATTAAATTATTGAGAAACAATAGTGCAAATTAAGTAGCTTTTACAATGAATACAAATGCAAAGCATCACTCAACACAAATCATTCCTCCTAACATTCATTTATAATCTCAACAAATTTACGCCTATATTTCACTATAGAAAACCGAAGTATATGGTAATACATTCAATATCAACCTTGAAACCATTGGGCACTGGTAGAGAGATAAAATATACCACCATAGTTTTACAGAAAAATTTATCAACCTAAAGAAGAAAAATATGGGACGGTAAAAAAGATACTAAGTCTGGAAAAAGATAACATTAGATTAGTTTACCTCCGCCGTATAATTAAATTGATTGAAAATATTAATTATGATTCAAATTTGTCAATATAATCATTATCATCATTATTATTATACGCAATTGATTCCTTCCTATAAGAGCATCATAATTGATTGTATCTATTGATCAATAACGGTTCGAATTATACGGAATATATATGTAAATAATTTGGTCATTAATTGGTTTGATATTTAACATATTTACTTCAATCTTATAATTTATATCAATTATTAATTATAATTAACTGCTTTGATTGGTTGTTTATTATGTAATTCTATACCTAATTCTTATAAAAGGGTATTATTCCATATTCTGAAAGGTGTTCTTGTTTAGATCATTTTTCACTCTCACTCTCCGCATAATATCATTAAGGTTTTTCTTTTTACTCTCTGTTTTTTTTCAATGTTACTTTTCTATTTCCTTCTGTGTACTTATTTCAATTGTTTATTTTACTTTTATTTTTCATAAACTTATTATATTTCATCATATTATTCCTTTTTCTATTTGAGTTTTTCTTGGATTATTGTTTATCACCAACTTTTTATTTTATTTTGTATTTTTACTTTCATAAAAGTTGATGAAATGTCAAATTAAATTGTGTTGATAATATATTCTTCATATGAAACAGAAAATGACATGGTTGATATGAAGATTCTTCACAAAAAAAAAAAAGACAAAAAGACTTGGCGAAAATTGATGCACGAATTTTTTCATTTGTAATTTTATAATAGTTGTTTTATTTGATCTATTTCACGAATAATAAAAGTCAGACTTATAAATACATAAATTATGTAAAAATTTACGGTATATTATTAATAATACTATTATTATTATTTATATCATTTAATTTTAAATTAAATAATTAATTATCAATCGGCTATTAGTTGATTTATTATGTATTTTTTAATATAATTTTTTCGTTCATTATTTATATTAATTTTGAATGACTTCAAAGTTACCCTTTTTATTTATTTAGTCATTATTTAAATTTATTGATATCATATTTCCTTGGATCTTAATAATATGCTGATTTTTATTTTCAATCCATTAGTGTATATAAAATAATAAAATATTATATTAAATATATTAATTGAAAATACAAATTAACAAATTGAATGCACGAACGCAAATTTATTCTGTTTCGATCAATCAATTAGTACGTATATATAAAAGTAATTGATCTTGCTGTATATATCAATTGTGAAGAGAGTTAATTAAGTTAAGATTTATTGACGTAAATGAATCCGAGATTATCTCGGTTAATTATTTAATTTTTATTTAAATTGATGTGTATCATATTTTTTCAATCTTATATATATAGCGTTGATTTAGAATTAACAAATCTAAGCAGTTTAAGAGCTAAGTTATTATATTATTGATTGATACTTTGTTTTGTTTTTCTTTATCAAAGTTGATCTATGAAGAATGCTACAATTTTCGTAAGTCTATTCTTTATTTTAGTCATGCTCTATTTCTTTAGTCATGCTGTATGATATATGATTGTTCATACTCAAAATGCCTACAACTTGAGTAATTTCTTTACTATTTTTTGCTTTTTCTTTTATTTGTATTTTATCAAATTTTATAAATCTTGATTTCATCTTATATTAATATCCCTCTAACGTATTTTGATAAATAATTCTTAAAGATATTATTTTATTTACTAATATTTTCATATTTTTAATCTTTTGTAAAAAAAAATGACTAACGGATTTTTTTCGTTAAGGTTCTTTTAATTTATTTTTAACATAATAACTTATGTTGATTTTTTCTATTTATCTTTTGGTATATGTTATCATGGAGAGGGAAAATTGTGAATAAAATAAAAATTATCTTTGATTTGATTATTACATAGGATTTATTATTTTATTTTATTAATTTTTTAAAATAAAATTAAATATTTATATAACGATCTTTATACTCTTTCTATGAAAGTTTATTCATCTTAAAACTCACTTTATCTTTCATATTCATTGATTATATTTTTTATATTGAAATTTTAATAGCTATTATACTTAATCTATTGTTCTAAATATATTGTTAAAGTAAATTTATTTTGGGTGCAAAAACAATAAAAAAAAACATACGAAGAAAAAAACTAATCTAAATCAATAAGCCACAAGCAGTAGGCAACAATTGTTATTATTGTTGTTTTCATTATTATTATTATTATTATTGTTATTATTTTTTTCCTTATGTATCTACCTTTTAATATATTCATTGACTTGAAATGTCATTTTATTTATTTATATGGTTGTCTTAAAGGAAAAGATAAAGAAAGGAAAAACAAGAACTAAGATTAAGAGTTCGCGTCGAATCAAAAAGAAGTAGCTCTCTAAAGTTTTCTGTTGCATCAAACAATTCATTGTAGACGTATGTATTCAAGATAGTATGGTTTTTGACACAAGATTATTTATCATATTTTTTTTAATAATTACGCTGATAGCATTATATATATATATATATAATAAATGCATTGAAAAGTTTAAATGTTATTATTTTTTAATTTTTTTCAAATAATTTTTTTGTTGAATATCTTTAATTATTGGTTATTAAATTCAAAAATAATAAAAGAAAAAGGCACCTTTTAAGTATTGAAGAATTTTCTCATCCACACGTAATGAATGGATGAAAGAAGGAGAGGTTGCTTTCAATTCAGTTCTATAGAAGACGGATAGCTCCAATTGTTAATTAGTCCCATCAACTTATTATTATGAGAGGACATAACAATAACAATATAATTAACATACGCATATGGAAATTAAACTGTGTCTCCATCACGTTCCAAAAGGAAAAGCCACGAAAATACGGTGTTGTCGTTAATCTAAGATTACAATTAGAAGAAAATAACATACATTATCATAAACCACCAATGATATTTCATATTTGTGTACCAAACTGAAAATTAAAATACATACATGATGACCCTGATTGACCCATTATCTAGTACATTCCAAAACGATTAACTCTAATTACCCTATTATTTGAGGTTTTTAAAATTTTGAGAAATACACAAAATAGTTATGATTACAGTGACGGATCATAAAATATTATCAATGGAGACAATAAATATATATAACATGATAATAAAAATTTTAATAACTATATTTTTATTGAAAAATATGATTATTCTTCAAATTATCCAACTAACAAATTAAAACACGAAACAGGAATTTTAATGATAAAATAGAATTTACTATTTTATTCTTCTACATTTTATATTTTGTTTAAAAAAATAATCTTTTATCTCCATTTATTATTTGATATTGAATTAAATATATAATATTAAATATTAAAAAAATTATAAACACATAATTACGAATATTATTTATATAAAATTATAAAATATAAATATTAAGTTAAATATAATAATTTTGAATTATGGCTAACAATCGATTACACAGTGGGTCAATTTTAATTATACAATGGGGGCAATTAAATTTTATTAACAAGTAGTACTTATTAATAAAATCTAATATTTGATGATGGTAGTTGGAGACAAGACTAGCATTAAGAAATATTTAAAAGAAAGTGGGTTTAGAAATTTAGGTGGTGATGTAATATAAAATAAAATAAAAATTTTTTTTTTTAATATTTTTCTAGGGTTAGGTTAATATCGTTAAGGAAGAGTACTTTTGATAGATTTAGTATTTCAATCTTTTATTCTACACTTTGTTTATACAGATTGAAGGTGGAGTAAAACAATCCTTTGTCTTTCTACTCTTCTTGGTTGGATCTTTGATCTCTTTCAATAGTTTCAACCATGCAAAATGTTGATATAAGTATCTTCTTATAATAATTGAAACAACAACGTGTTGGGAACAATATTAGGAAGCTCTTAAGGAGTTAATAAATTTGATTAAAAATTATTATTTAAAATTAAAAAAAATTATCATTCGAAATTAAAAAAAATTATAATCTAAAATTAAAAAATTTATCATCCAAATAAAATATTAGTTATTATCCAAAACTATCTATCGTCACCACCATTACCACCAACTGCAACCATCTAATCTCACCACCACTATTTTCACCATCGCCACCATCTAAAACCACCACCAACTACAACCCCTCGCCAACACAAGAAGAAGAAGAAAGCGTGACAGCGACAAGAGACGGCCGCAGTGGGTGCGACGCAAAAAAGAGTAAGAGCAGCATTAGCAAGGAATAAGGAAGAACAAGAAGGACGTAGAGGTGGCGGCGAAGAGACAGTGAACAATTAGAGGGGGAGGAAAAGAGAAGAAAGAAGCATGTGTAACACTTTAGGTTCCTAAGTTGTTTGCTGCGTATACTTTTTCTAATTGAAATATAAAGATATTAAAAAGTGGACAATGTTTTAAATCTATAACAAAATGTATTAAACTATTATCCACTTTAAAAAAATACTGTAAAAAATAAAATCAGAAGATTAAATTATTTTGTTTGTTTATATAATTTTTTCGAATTTTTTATTTAGTTTTTTTTTTCAAATTAAACTCTTACACTATATAAAATTTTATAATTAAGGTTTTTATTGTGATAAAAAAATATGTTAAATATGATAAAATATTCTTTTATATAAAGATATGTTTTTCGTTTGAGTGTATTTGATTACGGGATTGAGATTGAATCTAAAATTTCAGTTTTAACCCCCAAAATTTCAATATTTTTAATACATTCAGAAAATGGAGATTAAAATTTCTGAAAACTAAGACTGAAATTTTAATAAAATCTTTTTACTTAAATATCCTCATTCAATATCAAAGTTTTCAATACTAACTTTTGTCTCGACTCCATCAACTTAATTTAATCTTTATCTCTTAGTTTATATTTCTTAATAAATTTTAAATCAAACACAATAATAAATTTAATTCAGTATTAATTTTTCAGGGTCAATTTTCTAATTTCAATCTTTCTACCAAGCACATCCTAGAAATTGGGCACACAAGAGTGGTATATTCAATTTATTTTTTTTTAGTAACCAAAGCCAATGCTTGTAGAACAAATGCAAATCCCCCCAAAAAACACTATCTGAAAGAATATTGGGGTCCTCACATATTGTAAAGGTTATATATACACAACAATTATATGCTTCCCATTGCAATTACTTCCAGAATTTTCTTATAGCAAAAGAGGGACCACCACCACACACCCTTTCCCTAATCCCTATCTCAAATGCTCAATTGAATTGTTATGCTATGCATGTGGACGGGGTTAATAGTTGAAAAATTACTCAATTCTTGCTTCCAATTAATATGTCTAGAACCTTCTAATCAAATTTCTTCTCTATATACACACTTCACTCTATATATATATAGTCTATACATACATGTTATCCCAAATAAAATAAGGAAAAAAAAACGCACTTTATATAGCCTAAGCTTTGATACATATTGCATCCCATTAGATTAACGGTATAAACTACATTCCTTCCCAACAAGGAATTAAAAACAATTATATTATTGGGGTCACATGCATGCATTGTTATCTTTAAAAAATTAACAACAAGGTTTCACATTTTTTTTCTTTTTTCATCATTGATCACTACACATAATCTTTCTCTCCCTAGCTCTCCCCCTCACTAGATATCTTTCTTTTATTATTATTATTATTATTATTATTATTATTATTATTATTATTATTATTATTATTTTCCTCCTTCTTCTTGTCTCTCTTTTTTCTATATAAAACAAAGGTTTGATTAAAGGAACTTGTTTATGAATTGAGTTTTATACTATTTGATGAGGTTTAATTAATTGAACTACCTAATTAAACTACCTAAGCTCTATGACTTTTAGTAGCTTTAGGTGATGAATTCTCAAGTTTGATAAATTTTCATTGAAGAAATTAAATAGCTTATATTATGCAAGCATTTTGCATTAGAAACATACACATAATAATAGACCAAATTAAATTAACATTATTGGAACTTAAATTATATGAATTAGAAGATTTAATAATTTTTTAAGATGAACTATAAGTACCATATAAAAGAAGAGTACATGGAACCATCATCATCATTTCAATCAGAAGCAACAGCACCACAAGCAAAGGAGGGGATTCATGAAACAGGGCCACCACCATTCTTGACCAAAACCTTTGATGTGGTGGATGATCCAACAACCAACCATGTTGTTTCTTGGAGCAGAGGAGGTACAAGCTTTGTTGTTTGGGATCTACACACCTTCTCCAAAACCCTTCTTCCCAAATACTTCAAGCACAACAACTTCTCAAGCTTTGTAAGGCAACTCAATACTTATGTAAGTCAACACATACAATCCTCTTTTTCTTTTTTATATTTTTCTTCGTTTAATTCATGTAACCGACTTGACAGGTAAGATAAACCATAAGGTTTTGTTGATGTTCTGTTTGGAAATTTAGTTAGATATTGTAATGGTGGGAACTTTAGTTCATGGCTCATTTGAATTCAAATAAAATTATTGAATTTGTTAATATATTCTAGTTTCAAATCATATTGGTGACAGGAAATGCAGATGCTTGAACTATAGAGATAAGACAGATTCATAGGTTAGTTAAATCAGTTCAATTCTATATTCATGTCCAATTTTAAATTTTCTTATAATAATTTCTTACTTGTTAAAATAGGATAAACTAATGAAGAAACCAATTCAATTTTTTCCTTTCAGTGATGACATAAAAATTCTGCTTCTCCTTGATCTTCATGCTTGTGTTGTTTACAAGTTTCTTTCCATTTTAAATTTAGAAGAAAGTTTAATTTTTTTGTAAGGATATAAAACTCTTTTTGATTTATACTGATATCTAATACATAGTCTTGTAAAATAATGAAAACTCATGTACAATCAACTTCATATGAAATTGATATTTTAAACTGTTAAATGATAATTTAGTCAAATATCTCAAATTATCTAATAATTCTTAACAGATAACTTCACGTGATATTAACTGCACATGAGTATTCATCGTGATTAATTCTTTCCTAAAATGTTTTTAATAATTTGCGAAGTTGATCTTGGATGGTTGTCAACTTTGTCATTTATCTTTTTAGAGTTTAGAGTGATGCACCCGAAAATAAAATTTAGAACAATACCCTTATGTCAGTCCTTATAAAAATTTTAGTGGGATATTTTAATATTTAGCTAATTTTAGTTATTAAATTACTCTTTAATTTTTTTAAAAACAAATTGGTCTTTACATTATATTATTTGTCTATATAAAAGGATCGAACCAACAATTTTAAAAGTATTAATAAATTATATCATGTCTATATTAACAACAATAGAAATTAATTTGTCTAACATTTTACCAAAATAAAAATTTAGTACCTAATTTAGTGATTAAAATTTATTAGAGATTAAAGTTTTCGACTAAAATTTTCTTACAATTATTTATTAAATAATGGAATGATTAATTTTGTTGTTATAGCAATTATAAGTCCAGTATATCCTCATTTAAATTTTGTCCAATAATATTTGGTTTTTGATATCCATTGTGGAGTTCAATACTTCAATTTTGCAGGGCTTTAAGAAAATTGATCCAGAAAAATGGGAATTTGCAAATGAAGGATTTATCAAAGGTCACAAGCATCTCTTGAAGACCATAAGGAGAAGGAAACCACCTTCACACCAACCAATTCCTTCCCAACAAGGCTATGATTATGGTGATCACTCCCTCGAGCTCGGCCGATTAGGCCTATTCAGAGAGATCGACCAGTTGCGGCGCGACAAGCGGGTTTTGATGATGGAGCTTTTGAGCCTTAGAGCGCAACAAGACAACACAAAGTTGTACATTCAAGAAATGGAGCAAAGGTTACAAGGGACAGAAGTTAAGCAAAAACAAATGATGGCATTCTTAGCAAGAGCAATGAAAAACCCTTCATTGATTCAACAATTATTAGTCCAACATAAAGAGAATAAAATTAATGTACTTGAATTAGATGATGATATTATGAATAATAATAATAAGAGGGTAAGGTCAATTGAGCAAGGAGAATCAAGCAATATTAATAGTACTAGTGTTAATAAAGTTGAGCCTTTAGAATTTGGTGTTTCAGAGTTGGAAGTGTTGGCTATGGAAATGCAAGGTTTTGGTAGAGGGAATAGGGGGAATTTGGAACATGAAGAGAGGCTTCAAAGGGAAATTGATGAAGGGTTTTGGGAAGAGCTTATGTTTAATGAGAAATTTGAAGGAAAATGATCTATTAAAATGAAAAATAATAGGTTTAATCATTATTAATTAATTTGTATCATATTGCTGTTGGTGTCATCCTAATTTGTTAGACATGCATGCAGTTAAATTATTACAAAGTGGATTAGGAAATTAATTTTAGTTTATTTTAGTATTTTTTAAGTTCTAAGTTCTAAACCTCTATTATTATGTCCTTTTGTATGTAGCACTTTGGAAAAACTCTAAATTCTCAAACCTTTTTTTGGTATTTGATTGCTTGGGAATGTAACTTTTGGTTTAAAAATTTGACATAATTTGATCATACATTAATTTTTACCATAACCCGATATTTTTCAAATAGTGATATCTTCTTAATTAATTATAAACTATAATAAGATAATATGAAATTTTTATACCAAAATATTAATTCTTTCTCAATTATTTTTGCCTTAAGTACCCTCTATTATATGTGGGCATAATCATAGCAACAAGTCAAATGTTGTTATTGTTTATTATAATTAGGCGATAAAAATGCCTTTGTTACTTGGTAAAAAACGATGGTTTTCATCTTCCGTATTAAACGATGTCATTTCAATTCTAAAAATATAGCGATTTAAATCGTCGCCGATGTTCTTTGTTATAATAATAATTAGAACTGACATATTAAATCATTAAAAAATCATCGTTTTAATCAAGGAAATTGTGGCAGTTTTGAAATTACCGTAATTTTCGAAATACGCTTTAGATTACGATGTTTTTTGAAAGCCTGCTTCTTGATAATAAAACCGTCATCATTATCAAATTTTGAGTAATGTTTTATTTTTTATTTTTCTTATACTAATTTTTTTTAGGTTCAATAAAAATCTATCTCTAAACTTTTAAGTGACAAATTTTCACACCGTATCATAAAACTATTGCTTTCAAAAGTTATATCTCTATTAACACAGTTGAATCGGACCTCCAACTAATCCTCAAATGAAAGTTGATTATTCAGAAGTTGTAGAATGGACAACAAGAAGTAGCATATCACCAAGAAGGCCAGAAGGGCCATTTTTAATGGTTTGCAATTTTCTTTCACTTTATCCTTTGCAATTTGGTGGCAAATAAAATGAAGCCACGGTCCACTACTTTCTCATTGAAGATTTTACATCAATATGTACAACTAGATGTGCCATCACATGTTCTTGATTCTCTTCTCATCATGAAGCTAGAGCAGAATTTTTTTTTCTTTTAATAATTCTATCTAAATAAGTGGTTTTGATCAACCAAGTGCAACCAAATGATTTATTTTTATGTTAAATAGAAGACTATTTCGGTGTCAAATAAAAATTTATTTAAGTGCACTTTTTTATACTATTTGACACTAAAATAATATTTTATTTAACATAGAAATAGATCATTTGATTATACTTAGTTGGCTAAAACTACTTGTTCAAATAACATTATATTTTTTATAAATTTTATGGAATAATAAATATTTATTATATAAAGTGATCCTATTCATTAAATTTAAAGAATAATAAAAAATATAAAAAACTGAAAAAGCAGGTCAAGAAAGAAAGAAAAAAACTCCATGAAATAAATTACAATTCAATAATTTATCGTTGGAAAAGTGATGTCTGTGGACTCATAATATGACATGTGTGTATAGAGCAAGAAAAAACCAAAATGATGAAAGTGATAACTCTTTTTTGGGTAGAGAATAGTGTTTAAAAGTTATAATATTAGATTATTTCTAGTTTTTATTGTATTTACAAATTGAACTCATTTCTATCCTTCTTTTTTTTTTTAAAAAAAAAAACATCAATTTAAAAATTGGAATCTCTTGCTCTTGTCTATTTAATGGTTGGTTAAACGATCCCTTGGTCATAATAATTTTTCTCCTATATATTCCAAAATTTGACAAATTCATGACTAATCTCTATAAATTTAAGTTCTATTTAATGATCTGGTCAATTAAAAAATAATTATGATAACTTCAAATTTTATACCTAATTATTTATGACTTCTTTTGAACTTGTAGCCTCACATGAATTTTTTGAAAATTAACTAATTAAAATCAGCTTTTGGGTAGCACGAATTCTATGTAAATTGGCTAGATAAAATCAGCTTTTGGGTGCCACTGTATTCTTGATAAATTGGCTAGATGAAATCAGCTCCTAGTTGCCATGATTCTTTGTAACCAACATAATAGTTTCTAAGATTGAAGAAAAAATTTCATGATTCTAAGATTATGTATAAATGAGCTAAATAATATAATCATCTTCCAAGATTATTTCATGGGAAGAAAGATTAATTTTATATAAAATATTTAGCATATTTATATAAAAAAAACTTTTATATTTACATAATTTGTATTACTTTTGATCTAACCAATATATTTAGCACATTTATATAAAAAAACTTTTATATTTAGTTCATTTATACGTAATCTTGAAATCATAAAATATTTTCTTCAATCTTAGAAACTGTTATGTTGGTTACAAATATTTTATCTAGTCAATTTACAAAGAATTCTTGACATCCAAAAGCTAATTTTAATCGGTTAATTTTTAAAGAATATGTGGCAGAGTGCAACTGATTCTATAATATCTATCACTTTATCATAGATTCTACATAAATGTGTAAAATAATATAATTTGATCATTATATATCAAATGCTGCAATATGATAATATTGAATTTTAATTTATTTGTTTAAGTAACTTGCCCTAAAATTAAGATAGAAAATGATAGAGATATACATATACCCAAAAATATCCAAACATCGAAAAATTAATTCTACTCTCCAAATCCAACTCCTTCGCCCCCTAAAGTAAAGGCCCAAACCATGCTAGATGATATGGCCCATCAAGCAAATACACATCTCAACAATAAAAAGGCCCAAATAAGCTCGGCCCAACAATTATTTAACACATGTCTAATTTATAACAACAACTAAAGAAGATAAGAACCAATAACCGCACACACCAATTCAAATACGAACTGAACCCTTAGCAAATTTAAATAAATAATTAAATTAATGAAGAAGCAAACTAAACGGTTTAAGATCCCAACAAAGTAGGGATCAGATCTGCACACTCCAACAAACAGCATCATGCAGTTACTAAACCTAATCTCACATCTATAAATAAATCTACTAAGTCTCAAGTCAAGGGAGGCTCTCACTTCCCTCTCATACTTTATTCTTTCTCTCTCTCGTACACTTTGTTGACTTGAGCGTCGGAGTGGCCTTGCAAGTCCACCCCCCGCCGTTCCAAGCTCTTATCGCCGGAGTCCGTCCTCTTTGAAGCCCTAGCTGTGCTCTTGCCTTCGAAGAGGCCCTCTTTCCCGACGACCCAGCCAAGAACATTGGCACCCACCGTGGAGCCGAGTCTTAACGATTTATCCCACGTTTTCTCTTTGATCTGCTCTTTTTTGCAGGAATGGCTGACAAACAACACCCCACTTCTGTTGAAGACCTCTTTGTTTTGGTCACTAACCTCCAGGGTGAAGTCCAGGAACTCCGTAACAGCCAAAACGGCAACGGAGGCCCACTTGGAAATGGCCATGGAGGAGGTGGCAGCGGAGGAGGTGGGAGCGACGACAATTCTGACCCTCATTCTGATGGAGGCTCAGATTCTGATGATGACACCGGCAGCAACAGTGGTGACAGCACCCACAACACCAACACAAAACGCACCACCAAAATGCGTACTCATGTCTCCGATTCCATTGCTGGCGGTGCAACCAAGTCTGAGGAAGAGGACCAACCTTTCTCTGATGAAATCATGGCTTACCGGATGCCCTCCAATCTCACACTACGTTACTTTGAAGTCTTATGATGGGATTGGGGACCCAAAAATCCATGTCACAAAATTTAAGAGCGCAATGCTCATGAACGGTGCCTCTGAGCCTATTCTCTGTCGTACTTTTCCTAATTTTTTAGATGGTATTGCTTTACTCTGGTTTTCCTCTTTGCCTGCAGGATCTGTGTCTTCTTTTTCTCAACTTACAGGTTTATTCAAGAACCATTTTGCAGCCTCTGCCATCTATGTCCATGACTCTGACTACTTAAGCACTATTAAGCAGGGGCAACATGAAAGCCTCCGAGCATACATCACCAGATTCACCAAGGCAGCAATGGAAATCCCTAACCTCGACGCCAAAGTACACCTTCATGCCATCAAGAGTGGCTTGAGGTCGGGGAAATTCCAAGAGACTATAGCAGTGAACAAACCAAAAACTCTGGAGGAATTCAGAGAGAGGGCTCATGGACAGATGGAAATAGAAGAACTTCGCCAAGCTAGGAACTTGGACAAACCCAACACCCCAAGAAATGAGTACAGACCAAACAAACAGCAACCAATCAACAACAACAAGGAATAGAAGAAGACTTTCCAACCAACCCCAAGGTATGAAGCATACACACAGTTCAACACCAGAAAAGAGGACATCATTAAGGATATCCTAAACTCAAAGCTCATCAAACCACCCAAGAACGCAGGGTCTTACAAAGACCAGAAGAATGTAGACAGAACTAAGTACTGTACTTTCCATCAGAAGTATGGTCACAACACTAACGACTGCGTCATCGACAATGATCTCCTAGAATGCCTAGCCAGAGAAGGGCACCTCGACAAATACATTTCCTGACACATCTCTAGAAACAACAAAAAGAACCCATCCAATACTGACAAAGGTAAAAAGGTATTGGACACATCCGAAAAGGATGAAATCTATTATATTTCAGGTGGCTTTGCTAGTGGTGGACCCAGCAACTCAGCTCGGAAGAGGTCTTACCGAGCAATGCTTAGTGTGGAAGGTCCGACCACCAGTCACACACTCAACAAAAAGAGCTCCCTGAGATTACTTTCAACCAATCAGACTTCAAATCCAGGAACAAGAACCTGGACGACCCGGTGGTTATTTCTTTGAAGGTTGGCAAGCCTCTGGTACATAAAGTGCTCCTTGACCCTAGCAGCAGTGCGGATGTGCTCTTCTATTCAACATTCCAAAAGATGAAGCTGAGTGAGAAAGCACTCCAACCTTCCAGTGGGCAACTCGTTGGTTTCTCTGGAGACAAAGTGTCCATCCTCGGCTATGTGTGGTTA
>JASCZI010090653.1:0-10227 GCA_036250425.1 Stylosanthes scabra | reverse complement strand
ACATTCAATACTTAGTAGTAGACTGTTTTAGTCCTTATAACATAATACTAGGCAGACCATCTTTAAATGCTTTCCAAGCTATTGTTTCTACTGTCCACCTTTGTGTCAAGTTTTGTACACAGGAAGGCAAGATTGCAACAGTCCACTCTGACCACAAAGAAGCCAGACAGTGCTACAATGCCAGTCTCAACCCACCAAAGGCCGAACCTAAAGAAGAAGCCTGCAATGTCGTCTACAACATTGCAAACTTACCACCACTGGTAGAACTTGACCCAAGAACAAACACAGAGAACAGACCAACACCAACTGAACAGTTAGAGAAACTGCCGCTCACTTCAGACCCAGAGCAATTCACTTTCATTGGCACAACCTTACCAGCCAAAGACAAAGAAGAGATCATCCAACTGCTCATATGCAATGTCGACCTCTTTGCATGGAGCCCAGCTGACATGCCAGGCATCGACCTCGAAGTCATATGCCACAGACTAGCCATCAACCCAACAGTTCGACCTATTGCTAAGAAGAAACGACACCTAGGCAATGACAAACAAAAGGCCTCACAAGAAGAGACCGAGAAGCTCCTCCGAGCTGGCTTCATCAAAGAAGTCAGATTCAGCACCTGGCTTTCAAACGTTGTCATGGTAAAAAAGGTCAATGGTAAGTGGAGGATGTGCGTCGACTTCACTGACCTGAACAAAGCATGCCCCAAGGACGCATATCATCTACCTTGTATAGATAAGTTGGTAGACAACACATCTGGTTTCAATACTCTTTCTTTTATGGATGCTTATTCTGGCTATAATCAAATCATGATGCACTCTTCTGACCAAAATAAAACTTCTTTTATTACTAACAATGGGAACTTTTACTATAAGGTTATGCCCTTTGGGCTCAAAAATGCAGGTGCTACTTACCAACGATTAATGGACAAAGTCTTTGCCAAACAGATAGGACGCAACATGGAAGTCTATGTTGATGACATGGTAGCAAAGACCCCACAAGGCAGACCTCACAAAGAGGACCTCCTGGAAATCTTTGGTCAGTTAAGGAGATACAACATGAAGCTCAATCCAGAAAAGTGCGCCTTTGGGGTGCAAGGAGGAAAGTTCCTTGGATTCATACTAACAAGCCGAGGAATTGAGGCCAACCGTGATAAGTGCAAAGCGGTCATCGAGATGAGAAGCCCTCAGAGCATCAAAGAGGTTTAACAACTAACAGGCCGCATTGCGGCACTCTCACGTTTCCTTCCTCGCGTAGCTCATCGATCTTACCACTTCTTTCGAGCTCTTCCGAAAGAGTCCAGCTTCAATTGGACAGTAGAGTGTGAGACCGAGTTTCAAGAGCTGAAGAAGATGCTCTCTTCTCCACCCATACTCCATAAGCCAGAGTTTGGTAAACCCTTATACTTATACTTATCTGTTACAGATCACGCCATCTGCTCCGTGCTTGTTTCAGAAACAGGAAGAGAACAACAACCCATCTACTTTGTGAGTAAGCTCTTACAAGGAGCCGAACTCCGCTATCCAACCATGGAAAAGCTAGCACTAACAATAATCATCACAGCAAGATGCCTCAGACACTACTTCAGGAGTCATACAATCGTAGTTCGAACAGATCAGCCCCTCAGACAAGTCCTCACCAAACCAGACTTAGCAGGCAGACTCATCAAATGGTCCATAGAACTGTCCGAGTTCGACGTCCAGTATCAAGCTAGGAACTCAATCAAATCCCAAGCTCTAACAGACTTTGTGGTTGAGCTCTCAGACCCTGGTACAACACCATCCTCACTCTCATGGACTCTGCATGTTGATGGGGCCTCGAACCCTCAAGGTTCGGGGGCATGTATTATCCTCTCTGATGGTAACATGACTACATTAGAACGGTCACTTAAATTCTCTTTCTCTGCAAGCAATAACCAATCTGAATATGAGGCTCTCATAGCAGGGCTTAGGTTAGCTTTTTTAGACTTATCAATTGAAAATATAGCTGTCCACTGTGATTCCCTTTTAGTAGTTCAACAAGTAAACGAAATCTATCAAACTAAGGATGTGCTGTTGGATAAGTACCTACAAATAACTCAAAGACTAATTTCAAAATTTAAACACTTTGACATACAACACATCCTTAGAGAGGAAAATTCCAGAGCTGATATCTTGTCTAAGTTGGCAACTACAAGAACTGCAACCAAGGTTTCTCCTTTATCACAACTCACACTAGAACATCTTAGTGTGGAACTAACCTCTATTTTGAGCATTGAGAAACAGGACACAGATTGGAGAACTGACTACATTACATACCTCAAAGAAGGCACTGTACCCACAACAAACAAAGACAACAGACTCTTCAAGAAAAGAGCCAGCATGTTCACTCTTGTTGGAGATGACCTCTACAAGAGGGGTTTCTCAAGACCCTTGCTAAAGTGCCTCGCTCAAGAAGAGGCCAACTTGGCCATGGCAGAAGTACACGAAGGAGTCTATGGCACCCATATTGGAGGACGAAGCCTCCTCTCCAAATTACTAAGAGCTGGATACTTCTGGCCAACAATGAAGCAAGACTGCATCAGCAAAGTCAAACACTGCGACAAGTGTCAGCGTCACAGCCCAACAATCCACAGCCCAGCCGAGCTATTACATAGCTCGGAGGTAAGTTGGCCCTTTAGTAAGTGGGGGCTAGATATTCTTGGACCTTTTCCTCAGGCCCCTAGCCAAGTCAAGTTCTTACTTGTTGCTATTGACTATTTTACTAAGTGGATAGAGGCTCAACCTCTAGCACGTATAACTGCCGAGAAGACAACATCCTTTGTCTGGAAATTTATAATATGCAGATTTGGTCTCCCTCATAAAATTATCACTGACAATGGGAGACAATTCATCGACTCTAACTTCACTCAATTGTTGAGCAATTTCAGGATCAAGCACCATCTCTCTTCTGTAGAGCACCCTCAAACCAATGGACTTGCAGAAGCTGCTAACAAAGTCATCCTCCAAGCTCTGAAGAAGAAGCTGGATGATGCAAAAGGACGCTGGGCAGAACTGATCCCAGAAACATTATGGGGCTACAACACAACTCCCCACAGCTCCACGAAGGAGACACCATTCAGACTAACGTATGGCCAAGATGCCATGCTCCCCGTTGAAGTCTCCCAAGGATCCCTCAGGATACAAACTTACAATGAGGACAACAACTCAGCAAGCCAAAGAACAGAGCTCGACACTATAGAAGAGGATCGAGACTTAGCAACAGTCCACCAGCTAGCAATAAAGAAGCTATCAGCCTAGCAGTACAACAAAAGCGTCCGGCCGAGGTCTTTTGTGAAAAATGACCTCGTCCTGCGCAAAACAGAAGACGTCAGAAAGCCTCCAGGACAGCGCAAGTTAGCACCAACATGAGAAGGACCCTTCCGGATTCATGAAGTAATCGGCAAAGGAGCATACAAATTAGAGACACTAGATGGTACTCTTATACCTAGTACTTGGAACATAGCATCACTAAAGTTGTACTTCGGCGTTTTTGCTAGATGTTTATATCCTTTTGTCTTTGGCATATGTTCAAGAAAATTTTAATAAAAAAGTTTCTTCAGAATTTGAGAAACTGCGAAAGATCAGGTTGAAAAAAATACCTATTGTCCAACAAAGGAACAACAAAAAATGGACCAAAAACAAAAGGAGGAAAAAGTGCATCTCATGGAACTTCGAGGGGGATAGAACATAAAAGTAGTTTGCATTTGTATTTTAGGGTAAGAACAGCAACATATTATATAAACATCAACATCATATGAAATAAAAAAACAAAAACGAAATAAATTGTTATATCGATCCGTAATTTGATACAAAAACTAATAGGAATATATAGTAGATCATCATGTGAAACAGAAAAGAGAAAGTATTGGTAGTCAATATTAGGGAGATAATAAAAAGCTAATATCATTTTTTTCTTTTTTTCTCTCATTTTACCATCCAATATTTCTCTAATTATTGATTCCCTAACGTTGGTTCCGTAGCATTATTCAACAGAAAAATAAAATCAAAATAAAACAAAAACTAACATGAATATATACTAGAAAAAGAAAGAAGATGTACATTATTAGAATATATTAGGATCAATTAGTATTAATTATCATATTTGTGTTTATTAGTTTCATATTACTCATAATTATAAGATATTAAATTATTATTATTTTGATTCTCTCTTGATCAATAAATAGGGCAATACACCAAAATAATCCAATCTCCATTCAATATTATCAAAATAAACCAAAATCGTAAAAATGATCAAATTGCTCCATTTCATTATTATGAAATCCGTGACACCCTATTATGTTTTCTAGTATTCATGGCAGGGTGTCCACGGATTCTATGGTTTTCTAGAATCCATGGCAAGGTGCACGGATTCTGCTTAAAAAAAATTATGTAACTTTTTGTTTAACTAATAGGTATATTGCAATGATCCATAACATGACAAATAATTTTTTTTGCTATATCTATTATGAATTTTATCTTTATATCATATATGTATCAACTAAAAAATACATTACATAATATATTTATTTTATAAGACTAATAAGTTGTTATAACAATAGTGCTATGGAACTATTACATAATATTCTTTAATGTTGACTCCTAAGATTTTTTCTTATTATAATCGTGTGATATTTTTAGGTAACTTATACTAATATTCTATAGATAAGAGGGGTAAATTAATTATAAATTTATTCCATTTTGATTAAAAGTTGTATAAAATCCATTGATAAAAGTTGTGAAAATTTTAAAATTTTATAGAATCCATTGATAATAATAAATTAATTATAAATTCATCTTATTATGATTAAAATATTAATTATAGTTAAATTTAGATAAATCAGACTAATCAATTAAGAATTAACATGTCATATAGGTAATTTATCCCTTCATTTAATTTAGAGAGATTGGATAGAACTCACCAATGTTTTATATACAAACTTGAGACTTAAAAATATTTTTTTTTGTAACTACTAGACGTAAGTAGTACATGAACAATAATATGTATTGTATTTATTAGGTAGTTGATTCATGTATGATGTAAGGATAAAAATAATACAAAAAATATGATTTATCATGTCATGAATCATTGTATATATACTAGTTAAATAATTAACAAATATTTATCAATAAACACTATATTACACTATATTACAGTTATAAATTAATTTCCTTATAATCTTCTATTTATGAAAAGACATAAATATCTTTATTTTTATTTTTAGATATAATAGAGGTAATTTACCAATCATTCACATATCATAGAAGGTAATTTACCCTTTTATTTAGAGATGATTGAGTACAACTTACCTAAAATATTACACCATTATAACAACTTATTAGCTTTATAAAACAAATATATTATAATATATTTATTGGGTAGTTGATACATGTATGATATAATGATAAAATTTATAATACATATTGCAAAAATAGATTATTTATCATGTCATAAATCATTGAAATATATCTATTGGTTAATTCAAAATGTTATATATTTTTTTATTTAGACGAATTGCCAAAAAAAAATTTTGGCAAAAAGGTTAAGCAGAATCCGTGGCACCCTGCAAGGGATCCATGAATCAACATTTGCACAGGATCCGTGGCACCCTGGAAGGAATTCTGTTTTATGTTTTTTATGAAGAATCCGTGAGAGGGTGCCACGGATTCCATAAAAATGTCAATTTGGTGCAATTTGATCATTTATTTCATTTTGGTGTAATTTGATAATATTTGAATGAGAATGAACTATAATGGTAACTTGCCCCTATAAATAGGTTAGTGCATTGTACTATGATATACACAATTCTCATATAATTCTAATACATAAATCTCTCTCCATTGTGTATTCTCTCTCCCCTTCTAACATGGTATCAAGAGCATATGTTATTTTTTTTCCATGGAACATTAGTTTCACCTTAGTGTTCCCTCATTCTGACATCCCTCTTTGCGTTTGTTTTTCGTTTCTCTCTCGATGCTTTGGTTCGTCACATCCTTTACCATTACCTTCGTCGTCTTGACGTCACGAGTCGAACGAGCCAAGACTCGTCACCAGAAGCCCCCGCATGCGCCCTCACGCACCGCTAGAAGATCTCTGTCCAAGCTTGTTCATTTTCGTCCAGAAACTTCAACTGTCGTTGGATCTGTGGGAACGATCAACGGTCTAGATCGTCCCACGTGTGGAAGCCCAACTTTCACTCAATCTGGCTCGCCAACCCGTTTCAGGCCCCACCCGACCCGCTCTTCTAACTCGCGTGAGGTTATGCCCGACCCGCTCCTCTGAACCATGTATCCAGTCAGCGCTGACGTGTTTCCCTTGCGTTGTGCAGACGCCGCCACGTGTCATCTTATGCTGACGTAGCATTTCGGTGGGACCCTTCCTGAGGTTTTTTTGGTGTGCTCTTTTCGATTTTGGCCTTTGTTTTCTCAGGTTCTGCACCTCGTTTCGACAGTTCCGTCCGCATCTCGTTCTGGCAGTTCCTTCTACACCTATTCCTTGTTCCGATCTCTCTATTACAGTTTCGTATGCATATTGTTCCAGCAGTGTCACCGTCAATTTTTCAAACTCAAGTTGATACTTGTGTTGAAGGGGGATGTTAGAATATATTAGGATCAATTAGTATCAATTATCATATCCGTGTTTATTAGTTTGATATTACTCATAATTATAAGATATTAAGTTATTATTATTCTGATTCTCTATTGACCTATAAATAGGTTAGTGCATTGTATTATGGTATACACAATTCTCATACGATCCCTCACTATATAAAAAGGGAGTAGTAATATGTTAGTTACTTGACAAGTGTCACTAAATGAAAAAAAAGTAGTAGTTGATTAGTTATTTGACAAGTGTCACTATATGGAAAAAATAGTAATAGGTTAGTTATTTGATAAATGTCTAATTTTAATAACTTAAAAGTATCCAATTTCACGAATAGATATAAATATTCATAAAAAATAATATAAAAATTTTAAAAATAGTTAAAAAGATCATTACACTTTATTTATTTTTATTTCATATTCCTACTATATAAAAAGCGACATTAATGATTGACAATGGTCCAATTTAATAAATTAATATTAATATTCATGAAAATTAATATAATTTTTTTTTAAAAAAAGTAGTTAAGAAGATTATTACACTTTATCTACTTCTATTTTAATAATAATATTATATCCCCCACTATATAAAAAGGGAGTAGTAATAGGTTAGTTACTTGACAAGTGTCACTAAATGAAAAAAAGTAGTTGTGGATTAGTTATTTGACAAGTGGCACTATATCCCTCACTATATAAAAATGGAGTAGTAATATGTTAGTTACTTGACAAGTGTCACTAAATGAAAAAAAAAAGTAGTAGTAGATTAGTTATTTGACAAGTGTCACTATATGGAAAAAATTGTAATAGGTTAGTTATTTGATAAATGTCTAATTTTAATAACTAAAAAATATCCAATTTCATGAATAGATATAAATATTCATAAAAAATAGTATAAAAATTTTAAAAACGTCATTACACTTTATTTATTTTTATTTCATATTCCTACTATATAAAAAGCCACATTAATGATTGACAAGTCATTATATGGAAGAAAAATATAGTAGTAGGTTAGTTATTTGATAAATGTCTAATTTTAATAATTAAAAGTATCCAAGTTCATGAATAGATATAAATACTCATAAAAAATAATATAAAAATTTTAAAAATAGTTAAAAAGGTCATTACGCTTTATCTATTTTTATTTCATATTCTCACTATACAAAAAGAGACATTAATGGTCGACAAGGGTCTAATTTAAAAAAGAGACATTAATTTTTAATTGTTTGACAAAGTGTCTAACTTTAATGGTTGATAAAAGTCCAATTTAATAAATTAACATTAATATATATAAAAATTAATATAAAATTTTTTTAAAAAATAGTTAAGAAGATTATTACACTTTATCTACTTCCATTTTAATATTAATATTATGAGTAAAACAAAATATACATATTATTATACTACTGAATTTTATAACTTAACACCATAAAATAATTTACTACAATAATTAATGTAAAATAAAAATACTAAATTATTTATTACCCACGCAATGCGTGGGTTGTGTCCTAGTTCTAATAAATAAATAAATAGGTTAGTGTATTGTGTATTTTCTCTCCCACTCTAACATGAATGATGTTCATTATGTGAAACAAAAATATAATCAAAATAAGTTGAAATATCAAACAACAATAGCTAACATAAACATATAGAAGATGAAGAGCAGAAGAAGATCATAATGTGAACCAGAAAAACAAAATCAAAATAAATTATTATATCGAACGTAATTTACTAATGAAACTAGGAGGAGGAGATATTTCGCTTCAATATAGCTAGTATTATTGATTTTGAATTTATTTACTTATATATTTTGCTAATATTTATTTATGTATTTCGGTTCAATATACTAAAAAAAAGATAACCATCATGTGAAACAGTAAAACATAACAGAAATACATTGTTATATCGAAGCGTAATTTAATAATAAAATTAACATAAACATATAATAAAAGAAGAAGAAGAGAATATTATGCTTCGGCTCAATCAATATATCTAGTATTATTGATTTCAATTATATTTACTTATGTATTTATGTTCTGTTATCGACCGGCCCAATAAGGTCCAAACCATTAAAACAATAATCAACTTATTTGATCCATAAGCCAAGAATCGAGCTAAAAAGATTGAGGATCAAACCAAAAGAGGAAAGATTCGATAGGATCATAAAGAGATCCCATCCGAATCTTAACCACCCGCTACTATATAAGGAGGGGGCAACACTCCCTCAAGGTACGCATTCTCTAAACCCTAATCTCCCATATTAGCCCTAGAATACTCATAATCTTAATTCTGGGATTCTAGTGTTATTCTCTCATCATATCAATCACCTTCTTCGGACCCAGCCCTCGGACTCTTCCGAGTGCTTCCCCTCGGAAGGAACACTTTCTCTTTCTCATTCTCACTGTCTACTCCCTCTCACGACTAAGGTCCATTGGATTATTGTTCGGTACATCTGTGCTTAACATTGGCGCCGTCTGTGGGGACTAGACTTTAGAATCGAGTTACGAGACGAAAGCTGAACTTCCGGGACAAAGATGGTGAACACCCAACTCAACAACAATGTCGTGGACAAAAAATCCCGCAGCCTACCCCCAAGAAGGGAATAATCCCCTCGAATCAGAACATTCAACAGCTGGAAGCTGCCCTGAGAGAGCTCCTCGAGAGACAAACTCGGGATGCGGAAGTCGCCGCTGAAGCAATGAAAAAGGCGGAGGCTATGGCAGCTAAGCAGCAAGCTTTGCTGGAGGAGGCTGAAAAGCGTGACCAAGAGTTGAAAGAAAAACTCCACAATAGGCTCAAATACTCAGACGATGACGAACTGGTGGCCGACTCGTGCTCCCGTACATGGAAGCCATCGGTGGTGGTTGGAAACCCGCCAGCGAAAGAGAATAGCAAACGTCCCTTCTCACTCGCCATCCTCTCGGAAGAGCTCCCTAAGAAATTCAAGTATCCCACGGATATGGAGCCATATGATGGAAGCAGTGACCCAAAGCATCACCTAGATGCCTTTGACAACAGGATGGTGCTCCTGAACGCTTCGGACGCTACGAAGTGCAAAGCCTTTTCCGTGACCTTTAAAAAGGACGCACTGACATGGTTCAACTCTCTAGCTCCCGGAAGCATCAAGAGCTTCTCCGACCTGTCTGGAGGTTTTCTGAACAACTTCACCACTCGGAGAAGACTCCCAAAAACCTGCCTGAACCTTTACTCAATCGTGCAAAAGCCGGAAGAGTCCCTGCGGGACTATTTAGACCGCTTTAACTCTGAATGCACTCAGATTGAAGGACTCGAGTGCCAAGCAACTCTCATGGCGTTGGTTAAAGGCCTTAGAGAGGATACCCCGTTCTTGAAAAGCCTCACCAAGAGGCCACCCAAAAGTATGGAGGAAATTCAAGAGAGGTCTCATGATTACTTGCAGCAAGAGGAGGGACAGACGGCAGTAAAAACTGACCGCGACAAGAAAGAAACTAGTCGGAAAGATGTGTCGCGAGAAGACCGCAACAGTGTTAGTCGATAAGCACGTTATATTCAATACTCAAGAGGGGGGTGAATTGAGTATATAAGCAACAATAATAAATTTTCGCGGAAATATAAATAACTTGAATATAAA
>JASCZI010090652.1:167687-182470 GCA_036250425.1 Stylosanthes scabra | reverse complement strand
CGGGTGCATGAAATCTGGCCCTGTGCTTGCTCAGAAGTAAGAAAAGCTTCACTTTTACTTTTCAGATAATTTAAACTTAAATCCATTTCCTAGTGTAACTGTTTTACTACAGGGGAGTGAAATACCATGAACCTGAATACTGGAAGTTTGGTGAGGTGGGAAACAAGTATTTTCGTCACGCTACCGGACAACTATATGCCATTTCACAAGATTTGGCTACTTATATATCAACTAATCAGTAAGTTTTGCTTTCCTTGCTGAGAACTGTTAAAAGTGAATTCAAGATCCTCATTGCGTGTAAATAAAGACAAGCTATCAATTTAGGATAACTGAGTAGCATAGGAAATGATTTGGCTTATAATGGCAGGGACGTGCTGCATAAATATGCAAATGAAGATGTTTCGTTGGGATCTTGGTTCATCGGTTTAGACGTGGAGCATATCGATGACAGGAGAATGTGTTGCGGCACACCCCCAGGTATGTTGCTTTGATTGTTGTTATAATAACATTTTCTTTCTAATAAAAATCGCGACGGACAACAAACAACATTATAAATCATCATTGATCCACTGCTCTCCGGAAAGCATCAGAAGAACTAATGAAAAACTTTGCATCTGAATGTTGTTAAGACAGTTTGAGATGATTACATATATTAGTGTAATGTAATGTAATAATATTAGTAGCGGTGTTGATGCAGATTGTGAGTGGAAAGCGCAGGCAGGCAACATGTGTGTAGCTACTTTCGATTGGAGATGCAGCGGGGTTTGCAGGTCTGTGGAGAGAATGAGGGTGGTTCACCAGCGTTGCGGCGAGGATGAAAATGCACTGTGGACTGCTACATTTTGAAGCATGCAGATGCGTATACGTAATATATATCCATGAGAGTAGTAGAAGGTTCAATAGTCAACACTTGCTGGTTGCTGCATAGTATTTTGAAGATAATAGAAGAGAATGAATGAAGAGTATAGTTGTAACATCAACCCAACCCACATTCTTTTAGTAATGGTCAGAGGACTTTATATATATTTCTTGTTCTCTGCCATCTCTAACACTTCAAAATAATTACTTCTTACTAATAAGTCACACTATAGTCTACATATATGTGTTTATTATTATTTTGACGCATATATTTGTGTGTTCAAATTTAAGAAGAGTTGGACTTTCTTGCTATCAGATCCTTCATTCTTCTAGTATCAACTAAAATAATCATAACAGAGAGTGCTAGATGACTATGAAATTTTGGATTTTTGGCAATACGAAAAAAATGTAGTTTGAATTTAAAAGCATATCTTATTTTTATTATTAAACTTATATATCATAATTTTATAGCCATCATAATCGTAATTGTCATATAATCTACAAGGAACATATCACTTTATAAGTAAAGAGGATAATCGTATCCTGTTCAATTGTTTAAGTAATTATAGGAGCACTCAATTTATTTAATATACTAGTTGTTGTAATATTTTTGTAATTAAGGACTTTTCCAATAAAAATATTTCAAGTTTTTTTGGTACATAGATTTCTAAAGATGTTTAAACATATTGTCCTAGAACTGTTTTAAAGTACCAAAAACAGTTAGGTGAAAGATGAGGATATTCTATAATTCTAACTTTGCCGAAAAAGAGAAGAGCCTTTATGTAGAAGCAAAGCAAACAATAAGATTACCACTTGATTCCTCATCTAATGAAGTCCCTACCAGAGTACCAATACCATCCAAGAAAATAAAATTTTTGCTTATCATTTAAGAATATTTTGTCCTGCACCAGATAGCTAATGATAAAATCTGCACAGAAAATTAATCAATTAGAGGTAGTCTATTTACTATTCTCGTTCATATGATCCAATAATAATATATCTATATCCTAAACAAAAAAACAATAGCTAATATCACCTCATCCAGTACTTAATTGCAGAGATTGGCAGAGATCAATTACATGTGATATTGGCACGGCTCAATCAAATAACACGGAGCTTTTCTACTACAAAGTGCCGCCTTCTGATTGAACCGTACCAATATCTCACGTTGTTATTAATTACTTCATGCAACTCCACTCCATATCCACCATGAACAGCATGAATGATCCTGCTTTTTCTCAATAAAAACAACTTTTATTATTAATCTCTGTGATAAGAAATATGCATGGCATTCACAAAATTTATACAATATAACGCAAGCAAAGATGGAGGAAGAAGGAGAAGATGAAGAAGGAAAAGGTTATTAAGTTCTACGTGAGTAGTTGCATTATGAGTGAGTTTGGTGTGTCCATTCTTATGGGAGAAAGAGAGAGAGAGATTGTAAGGGTGGCATTTAATGTGGCAACGACCAAGCAGCGAATAGGGAGGGAGCACATTAAATTGTGAGATTGGAGAAATTCAAAGGCATATACTTATGGGAGTTTAGGTTAAATTCCAGGGTTTTCATATTTATGGGAGTCCCTCCCTCACAGTCACAGGGGTATGTTATATCAATTTGAAAATAGCTTTTGCTTTTTTGCAAAATTAGTCAGTGGTTGTGGTTGGTTGGTGCCAAAATTTGTGAGTCTCAGTAATTGTTGTGTTGATTGAGTCTGCTGCATGTCACGGATTTTCTGTTGAACCATTTGGAATCTCAAATTAGGTTGAGTTCCATCAATTTTCTATTTAGAATATAAAACAGCTCACAACTTTCTTCCACATTTAAAGGAAGTTAGATATATCATCAATTATTAATTAAGTGGAGTTAGTTACCATAAATCCATTAAAGGAGGCGCAATGCAAACTAATATTGGATTTCTTTTCTTTTCTGTTCTCTTTTATTAACTTAATTATCTTTTTTTATCATGAGGAATTATATGGAAGAGGTGTGATTTGTCATACTAAGAACATCTCTAATGATGTACTTTTTTAAGTATAATTCATCTTAAAAATATAAATGAATTGAATTAATACTTTGTCATGTATTGGAAGGAAGTCTAAAAATGTTATTGGTATCATTAAGCTATATTGTATCACTTGTACAATTTATTTAATGCAAGTTAATTTAAATAGTATTATGTGTGATCTAAATTGATATTAAACTAAAATTAAACATTGGAGATACTATTTCAAATATGATATAAGATGAGATATGACCCCAGGAATGCTGATATATTATTATATAAAACTCAAATTGATATTAAATTAAAATGGGAGATGTTCTAATATTCCTATGAATATCTAGTTTTCTGGTTTTTTTTTTAATACATAAATCAGGAAATCATAATTATGGTACCTCCATTTCCATCAAGACCATCTCAAACAACACAAATGATATTTGTATCATTTAGCCATTTTAAAATAAAAATTTGGTCTGAAAGTAATTGTTTGAAGTTATTATTTTTATTCTTTCAAATATAATTTTATGAATCTTTGTGTAGTTTTAGTTTTCAAGGAAATCTTTTGGGAAGCAAGAGCAACAAAAGAGATTCCTATTTGGATCTGAAAATTTGAGTAAAATTAAAAGTAATTAAAAACACTTTTATTTTTTGGCTTTATGAATTTGAGAAATGAGGGTGAAGTGGGACCTTGTGATTAGGTGATCGTAGTTGTAGTTGTTGTAGTTTTCCCGCAAGCAGTGCCCATAAATAAGGGGACGATTTGTATGGACTAGACATGTTTCCAACGCATAGTTTTACTACAACTTTTACTTCACCAACACGTTCCCATACAGTTACATATTTCTATAATTAATTGCTAAATTAACCTTAGTTTACCCAAACTTGGTACTCTTGTCTCTGAGTAATGAAGTAATAGGCAAATAAATTGAGTCTAACATGATCAATGAATCAATTAGTAAATAGTAATGCTTAAAAATTGTGACAGATTAACATTGTGTCTCAAACAGCAGCATCACCATGCTGGCATGCTCTGTCCTGTTTCTTCTTATATGTTGGTTAACTATTAATTACTACTCATAATTAATCATTCTTGGTTTTCAGGAGCGGAATTTCAAATGTAAAATAAACTCATTTTTTCCCTTCCCAATCAGAAATAGTAATGGTCTGATTGATGTTCACAAAATGGAATTTTCTAGTTCAAGGTGGAAGCATGGAATTCCAAATTAGACAAGAGGGTTGGCCAAATGTCAAATCCAAATAGACAAGGGTGCAGCAATCTTGGAGTAAGTATTTATGTTTTAATGATATAAAAATTAATACGATAATGTTATTTGTATATCTATTTTGATTAAATAAGTCCAATCAAGTTAGTTAAATGCAAGAATTTTTTGTTGTCAAATATTATAAAAAATGGTAAAATATCTTTTGTGTCCCTGAAATTTATAAAAAGTTTTAATTTTGTCCCGGAAGTTTGATTTGTTTCAATTTTGTCCCTGAAGTTATTGAAATGCATCAGTTTTGTCCAATTTTAACGCTGACTAAGGCCAGGGACAAAATTGATGCATTTCGAAAACTTCAGGAATAAAATTGAAACAAATCAAAGTTGGGACAAAATTAAAACTTTTTACAAACTTCAGGGACACAAAAAATACTAATGGTCAAAACATAAATAAATTTTATAGGGGACAAACATGTAATTAACTATGTGAGTTAGTTTTTTTTAATCCACATTGTGGGTTATTTTTTTCTATTTTCACTCCTACATCATTCTATTATGTATAACTTCCAACTACGTTAGCTTTTTATCTTTCTATAATCTAATCTAATCTGTCATAACTTTGTCTTTTAAAATACACTAATACAAAACCAAGTTAGGAAGGAGTTTAAGTAAAAAAATCCAATATTCATAAAAGATTAATAAGGTAATAACTGCAATTTATTTAAAAAATTGTAAACTTGCAATTTAAACTTTTTAAATGTTTACTTAAGTCCAATATTTCAATCAACAATCAATTCTAATCTCAATTTTTTTTTCGTTCTTTGTTATCTTTTTTCATCTATAATTTTTAATCTAATAAAAACACAATTGGATGTGTTTGATGTCCAATTCTCATATTCCTAATTTACCTTTAATAATATTTGACACAATTATTAAAGTATCTTTTGTGTCTCTGAAGTTTGTAAAAAGTTTTAATTTTATTCTTGAAGTTTAATTTATTTCAATTTTGTCCCTGAAATTTTCGAAATGCATCAATTTTATCCCCACCTTAGTAAATTTTAACGAAAATGATAGAGCATGCTTTGTTACAAGGTGTTTAAGTGTGGCGATTTTGTGTGAAAGTGGGAGCCAATAATGAAGTCTTCTGACTTGTGTTTTGATTGGATAGACCCACCAAAGTTGCATCAGTTACCTCCATATATTGGTGTAATGTTATGCTTCAAGAATATCATTATTGCATATCTATTTTTTTCCACGTGAGAGGGTTTAATAAGCATTCTATGCTAATGCTAATTTGGTGCTAAGGGCCTAAGGGGGTAAATCATTACAGAACTCACGAGACTTTAGCCCCCCACACCACCTTTTCCCTTCTTTGTTTGCATTATCTTTCTTGGCAAGAGACTCTGATTATATTTTCAATTATTTTATTTTTTGAGTTATAGTCTATACATTAAAGTTACAAGGTGAAACGAAAGCTTGCCCAAGTGTGAAGTTAGTGTATCAAGTCTTAATTAATTGAAGCTCTTTCTTTCTTTCTTTTTTTTCTTTCACTCAAGCTCTTAGATAGAAGGGTTTAGCTAACATTAGTTCTTAGGCCAATCTCCTGTGTCCTAATAGTAGAGTAATGGCTCAAAATTTAAGGATCCGAGTTCGAGACGAGATAATTGCACTGGTGGAGAAAAAAACATATGTTCTTAGAGTATGTGATAGTAAAAAATTAATATTAGCTAAACTGTAGATAGAATAATATTAAGAATTTAATTTCCATGCACCGATATTGTAAAAGAATTTTATACATACATCTAATTAGGTGTTATCACATCATCAAAAGTAATTAATTTAGCAATTAATTTTCAATCTCACTACTTCTAAAGTTATATAAATGCATGAATATGATTGGATGACTGTGTTAAACTCTTTACAAAAATTAAACTCTAATATTAATTTTCCAATTGTTAACTTTGCGATATGGGATATTAATATTTTTTCTTGGTGAATGATTTATTTTGGTCAACTTTTATTTATTTATTTAGCTATATTTTCTTCTCAAAACTTTTGCTTAATTTTATCTTATTAACTTTTGTTTAATTTTAAATTGAATTTTTAAGGTATAAGCTTGGGCTTTGTAATCGAAAACCTAAAGTCGATAAAGAAGTTGATGAAGAGGCCAAAACAATGTTGGTGTTAAAAAAAAGAAAAAAGGTTCTGTTATTCCAAACCCCAACAGAAAGAGGTTAGTTACTTGGTTGAGAAGCGATACAATCCGTTTCAAAATAAATAAATAATAAAATACACAAAAAAAAATATATAAGGAGGTTTATCTATCTTATGCTCTGTTTCTGTTCCCATCCCCTTTCCGTGTTCCACTTAAAAACGAAAAAACAAAAACCATAATCAATAATCAATCCTTATTATTCTTATAGCTTTCTTCTTCATCTCAATTGAATTCATTCATCGATTCACAAACCTCCTTTCCTTGCTTAATTCTCCATCTCTTCCTTTTTGGTATGCTAATTTCTTCATCACACGTGTCATCACTTCCTTCTCCTCTTTCAACTCATCTTATCTGATCTTTTCGCTCTTTTTATTTTATTGCAGACGTAGATCGCACTTCCAGTTTCACCATGGCAAAAAGCTCCTTCAAGCTCGAACATCCATTAGGTACTTTCTACAACTAGTGTTTCTCGTGTTATGATCTTTGTGAAAAATTTTGGTTCATAATTCCAAAACTTTGCCTTACCTGCAATATTTATAAGCTAAACATTCGGCTAATTCAGTTTTCATACCAGTTTTGATTGAAATTAAGATATTTTTGCTGGATCCGAAACTCTTCTATTCATCAGATTCAAAGTTCATAGTTTTCGGATTGTGGAAAACGAAATAGATTGTTGATCTTTGTTTTCTCCATAATGAATATATGGTTGGTTCATACTTTAGGTCGGCATAGATAGCTCACTGATTCCACAGTACAATTGTTTTCACTTTTTTTTTTCCTTTCTTTCTAAATACCAGAAAGGAGGCAGGCTGAAGCTAGCCGCATTAGAGAGAAGTATCCTGACAGAATTCCAGTAAGATATTTTTATAGACTATGTGGCTGATTTTGTATTTTCTTGGAGCACTCCTAATCAAATTGAACAATTTTGTGCAGGTCATTGTGGAGAAAGCTGAAAGAAGTGACATTCCTGACATTGATAAGAAGAAGTATGTGATTCAATAATTTGTGACTTACACTATTCTCTCCTTTTTAATTTATTTTTGTTTTCTGATGGTTATATCTTGCTTTGTGCTTTTTGTGAAGATTTTGGGGCTATATATATATTTTTAAAGTCATGTAACATTAGTTTTTAGGCAATGAATATCTGAATGTAGACGAATATAAAACAGATAAACCCTGTGGAGTTGGTGCTGATGGAGAATGCTGGTAGTAGTTAGTGCAAATATCTACATCACTAACATTCTATAAAAGCATAGATTAATAATGAACCATCCCTTTTATTGGTCTGTGAAGTAGTTGCCCTAAAAATAGGATGCATCAATCATGTGTTTGTAGAAGTTGTGCCACTCTGCGTTAGTCACTGCTTCTCTTGAGTCCCAAAGCCTGTACTTTATGCTTGTGTGAAGTATGTTTCTTTAGTTCTGGTTTTGGTTCATGCTAGTTAGCTTTTTTTTTTTTTTTTTCCTCAATGAATTGGACAACCCCCAATTCTAGGTTCACCACTCACACACACTATCTAGTGTCACACTAGATATATTGGGGTTCTTAAACCACATTCAGCCAAAGCTGAGTATCGAACCCATGTCCAGCATGATTGGAGGCAAGCATATCATCCACTCAACCAATGCCTCAGCTGCATGCTAGTTAGCTTAATTGGTATAGAAGATGGTTTTATAAACAACTTGACAATTGCTTCGTTACTCCTAGAGTTCTAGAAGATGTTTGCAGTGTTTACAAACAGTTAGGCCAAAATGCATCAAATTATGATTCTTTGCATTATCGGATACAAACTTGGTTTCATTATATTACTCAATGTAGGTACCTTGTTCCAGCTGATTTGACTGTTGGTCAGTTTGTTTATGTTGTTCGGAAAAGGATTAAGCTCAGTGCAGAGAAGGCTATATTTGTTTTCATCAATAACACTCTACCCCCAACCGGTAAGTAGCTACATCAAATGCTGAATTGTTAGCTTTGCACCTCTGATTGTGCTTAATAAGTAATACACTTGTTGCTGCAGCTGCCTTGATGTCTGCTATTTATGAGGAAAACAAGGATGATGATGGCTTTCTTTACATGACTTACAGTGGAGAGAACACCTTTGGATTTCACTAGGCACAATTTATTATAACCTCTGTAAATATCTGCAAGATGTAAATTCTCTGCCTTTTAATGGTTTAATGCACTTTCCTGTATAATAATCCTGCACTTCGGTTATTTAAATTATCTGTAAATTCTGAACTTCAATGGATGAAGTTAGATTTTATGATCTCACAGTTTGTGCTCATCTTTGCTTTCAAAACTAGTTATATTTAAGTTAATTAATATTTGTATATTCTTCCAATATCTGTCTGGTGTGGTTGCCACTAACAGTTTGCTTTGTGAATTGTGATGAGGAGCAACTCACTGGCTTATATTTCATCTCCTTTGTAACATGTAAAAACATCAATTCGGCTGTACTAACTACTAATTACTTTTTAACCAATAATAAATTATAAATATCTAATTTTAAATCATAAATCTTACATTTTAATTCTTAAATTCTAAACCCTCCATAAAGTGAGAGTAAAAAATAATTTCAGAATAAATAAAAATTGATTAAAAATTAATTTTTTTCTTACTTATTTTAAAAACATAAATAAAATAAAATCATATTCAATAGGCCTCTTAACGCATGGTTTCTTATACCAGCCAAAAAAAAAAAAAAACTACGGATTTTTGCATATTTTCAATTTCTCATCATTTCCAGTTTCCACCCAAAGAAACAAGCTGCTTCTTGATAACTTTATTTTAACATAAGTAGAAGGTTATTTCGAAATTGTTTACATAAGACACATAAGTCGGGCATATTTACATTACATAGTTGGACCTAAGATCGGAAATGGAGGAGAGAGTTATATTAAGTTTGTAACGCATTTTATGCATGAGCGCGACACAATAATGTTTTTGGGTAAGATACATGATAAAACTTTGAATTCATCCTAATACATGGACAAAAGATTTTGTTCAGGTTGAATCTTACACATGGCACAGACCCACGCTAATCCTAAAGAGCGTTTTATCAAAGTAATCACGCAGTGTTAGGCAGATCCTGACCCACTAAATTTATATTAGAATGCCTTCCTTCATAAGCAACATGCGTGCGCAATTAACTCCCAAATAAACTCAGTTCATTAAGATTGGAAATAAAGTACAAAATTGATATCTCCAATTAGAACTTAGAAGTGAACAGAGAGAAGAGTTAACTGTGGGGTGCCTTCTTTCTCTTGCAAAGGCTTTTCATCCACTTCACACAATTTGAAGCACTTGCTTTGACTCTACCAAAACCACCCTTGGAACCAGATTTCTTGTCCTTTCCAGTGTCCTTTTGGAATGTTGTGGCATCATCTTCCATGGCACCAATACCACCTGCACCCCATTGATCAGCCCAACTTGGTGCTTCGCTTGCCATCTCTCTCTCCCTATACCACCACCATAAAAAAGGGCAATCATTCAATTAATCAAACTTTGCCATACTATATATTTCATAAAAAGAGTTTCATATATGAGAATGAGACATTCAGGTACATGTGTGGCTGAATCACAATCATAATACAAATAGAAAGTGTGTATTGGTGGCGTTGAAAACTTGAAATAGAAATGAAACGCTTTATTTGAGACATGATGAAAAGTACCTTCAATTCAATATGATCCGATCCAAGTGTATGTAGTAAGTTGAAATGGAGAAGTTTTGATGAGGAGCTAAAAAGATGCAGAACGAATGAAGAAGCGAGTTGTTATAGCTATATAGAGCCATGTTAGATGAAGCGTAGTAGCTTATCTATCACCCTCCTCCCTCTCTTACATTGCTTTTTCTTTTTGTAATTCAATAATTTATTAAAATAAAATTATTCGATATAGATATAAGTTGATGTAGAGATAAAAGTTTTCTTAAAATATAATTTTTATTTTTCACATTCCACAAAAATAAAATTGAAGTATAATACAGATATACACCTCGTAAATTTTTAATATAACTCACTACTGTATTATTTATATATGTATCAGATAAGTGTTTTTTTTTGGTTAAATAATCTTTTTCAGCAAGAGGACTAGACAACTCACCTATTTTGAGTATTTCCTTCTGGTTAAGCAAGCTATATGTGCGGCATCTTTAATTTCTTGCTTATTTAATTTTAGATACTTAACCTGGTCACGCAGTAGTGGATGCATATACTTTTCTTCTTTTTCTTTTTTAATCAAGCCTTTTAATCACATATTATTTGTGAGTTATTAGCTGTCCCACTATGTCATTGTGGTTTTGCTATATATGTAAGCTAGACTTGGGTAAGGTTGTGAGCCACTCTCATAGAAGGCCAAAGGTATTTGTCATTCAAATACAATAATGCTGCCTAACTTATGTTACTTAATTAGTTGTTACCAAGTACCATCTAGTCCTATCTATTTTACTGTATGTTTTGTTACCTCCCATGCATGAACTATTACTTTGGTGGGAAGTTAAAAAACAACATGATGAATGCATAAAACTCAGATAAAAATAACACGTTTGGAGGAAAAAAAATAGATATTTGTGTCTTATTGTCGTTATACTATTAATTGGTAGTATCAATTCACTGTATTGATATTCTTTGTTATTAAGTTTTTGGAACCTAAGGTAAAATTCCCTGGAAAAACTCTTCCTCTACACGGAAAGAAGCCTTGAAGGAAAGAAAGTAGTAAGTAATTAAGAAACTGTGTTACAATAGTACTATACTATTATAGTAGCATCCTTAACAGCTGTTACAGCTTCTAGTGTAACCTTGTGTGTGTGAAAATAGTAGAAAGTTGTGTAGATGAACAGCGGTAAGAAAGAGAGAAGGAGGAAAGGAGAGTGTGGGGTTGGGGTTGGGGTTGGGGGGAGGAGAATGGGATTGTGTCACTTTATAATAATTGATATTGTCCAGGATTCATGAGGGGACCCGGGGCTTTAATTAATTGGATGTAAAGATCTGGTTCAATGCTACAATCAGAAAACTTTAAAAAGATAAAGAAGGGTTGTCCAAACAAAAGGAAAAGGAATAAAGATTAGGGTTCAGAGGGACAACATTTCTGTCCTTGTACCTGGATAATTGTTTAGTATTTTGATAGCTGTGAATTTAATTTGAGACACAATTTAAGGGCTTGTTGCTAAATAAAAAAAATTGTTGTATATATAGAGTAAAATAAACGAGCAAATTGATTATTCAAAGTTACAAACAACCAAATTTGATTGCGTAAAAAGACGGATACTACTTTAAAACGAAATTATTTTCATATGTCATGCATTATTATTATTGTTGTTATTCTAAAGTAGAGTCAGGTAGTGGAGCCTTCTGATTTTGATTCAAATGAAAAACACTCTACAACAACAATAATGATAATAATGAACCTACCCTACACTACACTTTGTGCGCTATTTGGAGTCAAACAACAAAGGAACAAAAACACCGTTGTCTCATGGCCCAAAAAACCTTACAATCCTAGCAAAAAAGGGTTGCTTTTATTAATTCTGAACTATGTCGTTTTCCAAGGTACAATGGAAATTGAAATTATCGGACATTTATTAGTGTTATGGAAAATTCAGAAAATAAGAAAATGAAAAATCCTTCTTCCATAATTGGATTCAAGCGTATTGTGCTTGTAGAGAAAAGTTGCCGAGTCCTTTTTTACTACAAAACAACACAGATGGCCAGGTTATGGCTTCGTTAATAGTTAGAGTTAAGACTTAAGACTTGAGACATGTTTTTACTGGAAAATTTACTTTATCCTTTTGTTTGCTGCCTCAACGGCCATTTTATTGAGCCTAAAAACAAAATAAAAATACTATATGGAAGTTAACAATAATTAGGGTATATTTAACGTCAACTTCGCCACGCAATCTTGAAGATCTGAAATTGAGTTATTCAGGATTAATAAATGTAAGATGGGAGCTGATCAAGGAAATGACTATAACATGGGAACAGAGGGTGAGGTGAAGTCTTCTTTGCATTGGGTGCCTCATACAGTCATACTAATTAAGAATGATATGGATAGCATACCATTTTCTTGGAATGAGTATGGAGTATTGATACTAATTAAGTATGGATATCCAAATTTTAGCTCAGAATGAATGGATCTTAGTAATTTAGAAGTTAAACTTAGATCACACTACCCTCGAGCTTATGTTAGCTAAGCATTCGACCTTAACCAAATTCATATGTGGGCTCTGCTTATTAGTTACTATGACATTAATAACAAAATTTCGGTTCTTGTTGTTAATAAAAAAAAATTGTAGGTATTATACATTCTAAAAACATGTACTAAAATTATCAATTAAAATTTGTTTTTATAAAAGTATACAAACTTAAATTATTAATAATTTTAACATGTGTTCATCTTAGCTAAACTCTTTGAGTTAAGGCTCTAATTCTGCTGAAATGATGGTGATATCATATAAGTATCAATCAAATCAACAAAGAATGCATGCCTCTATCATTACTCGCTAGTTCCCCGTGCATCCGCTAAAATCCATTCTTGCCTGTTGCCCATATACAAGGTTATATCATTTACAAGTCACAACACTAACTTGGCGTCCAAAAAGGAATGATCCCGATTGCGACTTAACCCAAAACAAGGGATAAGCCTTTCCATTTTCCCAAGCTCCGAATGCAGAACTGACGTATTGAAAGAAAAGAATGTATATAATTGCAGTTTAAGAGAGAGACAAAACAAAACTGCAAGCATAGAAACGTAGCTCTACTTAATTCTAATTGCCGTCAAATCCACCTTCTATTAACAGCAATACCATTTCCTTTCAGCCCCCCACTACCCCCAAAGTTGATTAAAGGTAAAAGAATTAGACGGGTTATCTACAATGTGGAAGCAACAAGGGAGTTATAAGCACCTAACCACCTACGTATAGATTGATTCATGTCCCCGGCCTCTTCCAGCCTAGTAGAATTGTATTGTATTGTATGTTGTTGTTTACCCTTTGAGGTTACTTGGATTTCTTCACAGACTTGGACTTGCTCATTTTGCGCGATTTGTCATCCACGCTGGTCCACGTATATCCTGAAGGAATGGCAAAAGGGTCCGAATCTAATGCCAACGAAGAACTACTTCGTTGTTGCTGCTTATTACTTGACTGGCTATTATTTCGTCTAAGCCACGCCGTTGCTGCAGATGACGACGATGAGAATGACTTGCGGCTTTCTTGTTTCTGATGTTGATCGTCTTTTTCCGCACTAACCAAATGCCTAGGACTCGAGAATGGAGTGTAGAATTGCTCCAAAGGTTGAAGCTCCACGAACTTTGTGAACGTTATCACCACCCTCACCGTAGGGACCACCGGTATAGCCACCTGACCCCACCGAAAACACAAGCAAATCAAATCAAACACCGTTTCATTCATCCTACTAAGTAAGCCAAACAGTGAAAGTATTTAAACAAAGATGGTCAACCACCCGACATTGGCATGGCCCTCCTCTGAATGTATAATTTTGAATTTTGCATCCCACAACAACATGCCAAATATAGAGAAGGAAGAAACAAAACGAAGCATTAAGCATTAAGCAATTTCATGTTATATTCTCATTCCACGATATACTTTGGCGTGGGACCAGTTCGCCATTGACCCTGGAATGGGGAGGAACCATGCAACCATGCACCACCCTTGGATGGAGGGTCCCACACGATCCATGGCCGTAGATTCAAAAGCGAGTCACACCGACCAAACCTGGTCCCACCAAAGCTTCTCTTGATACTTCATATCAAGTCAAGCCGTTGCTTGCTTGATACCATCAAAAGACCCACCCAGGCTCAGAATAAAGAGGAAATAATAATATAACAAAAAAAAAAAAGGAAAAATCCAAAACAGAATCTGATTTGTGGTAAGAAGACTGATTTGGACATCAACAACACATCAAATTCTAATAATGCCCTTACCTTTACGGGGAACGTTCCTGGTGGAAGCTTGGTTGTGAGCAATTCCCTCAGCCTTCTCACCGCTTTCACTTTGTTGGCCAGAATGTCCAGCAATGGCAGCAGCTCCTCCGTCTTCAACGGAAAATTCTCCGTCAGCCACAATGATGGCCGCAGACTCCTCACCGTCTCTTTCTCCTTAGTCTGAGGCGGCGCCGCTATACTCAAACTTGACGATGATCTTCTTGGCGGAGGAGCAGCCATCGACGGTAGGTCCACGCTTTTCCTCCCAAGGGGAACCCACTCCCTCTCTTCACGAACGAAGCTACTGTGCCTTCTCTTGTCCGGCATTGGGAACCCGAAGCTTGGATTCTCTGCAACTAGAAAACCGTCTTCATCTTCGTCCAGCTCCAATGGCAGCACCTGTTCACTGCCTGCAACATCAGAGTCTCCACCGGCAACTTTCCGTGACCGGAAACTGAAGATCACATTCTGCACTTCGTAGACCTTAGCCTTCCACTCTCCAACGCTCTCCGTTTTCTCCTGTCGCCTCCAATTCGTCCTTCCTACCAGCTCA
>JASCZI010090652.1:142180-167677 GCA_036250425.1 Stylosanthes scabra | reverse complement strand
CGGGACGGTACACGCTTGTCTGCGCGCAAAATCCAGCTACTTCGGACTCGTTCATCGGTCCTCCGGCGTTCTCGAATGCGTCGAAGATCTTGCGTTCGTCGCGGTTCAGAACGAGAAGCGATCCACAGGTAACGTCGTGCGCGAGATCGCCGTCGCCGAGGAAGAGAAAGCTCTGATCGGCGCGCTGGATCTTGAGGCCGTCAAAGCCAGCAAGGGAAGTATCGGCGCGGAGGTTGCCGTCACGCTTCCAGATCTTGTAGGTATCGGATGGAGCAATCTTGCCTACGAAGGGAATAACAGAGCTCTCGAAGTGGAAGGAGATCTCCATGTAGAAGTCACGCATGCGGCGGAGGGCGGCGATGACACGGGGGAGGCGGCGGCGCCACTTGGACCACGCGTTGCGGTGATGTAGGCGGAGTAGAACGAGCGCAATCTCGGAGGCGCGGCGGCAGAGCGCTTCCTGGAGTGCGTTCCAGCCAGCTGAGTTCTGTAGCGAAACATCTGCGCCAGCAGTAGCGAGCGTGCGGGCGGCGAAGAGGTCATTGAGGCGAACAGCCAAGTGAAGAGGCGTTTCACGGTTGGGGACATCGCGGCGGTCTAGAACGGCAGCAATCTGGTCGGCGACACGCTCCTGAGCAAGCGAATCAGATTCAGTTTGAATTAGGGAAGGATCGGGGAGGCGGGGAAGGTTTGAGATGATTCTAGAAAGTGTGGTGTGGTCGCCCAAAGCGACGGCGTAGTGGACTGGACTGTGTGCGTAGTGTTCCGGTTTGATGACATGAAACGACGTCGTTGCGTTAGGAGTAGTGGTCTTCGCCATCTCTCCCTTTCCCTCGCAGCTCTAAACTGACAGTAGCGCCTATGAGTGAGTTTGGTTGAATTTTAGTTAGAAAAGAGAAGAGGAGAAGGGAAATAGGGGTATTTTGGTCTGAGAGAATATGGGGGCATTGGGATCGATTGGATAAAATTGAAGGGACGAGGAATGGAGGAAGAGGCACGGCTTTTTGTAAAATAAAAAGTCACCAGTGATTACTGTACAAAGGGCCAAAGCTTACTGCTTCTGCTCCCACCACAGGTAGCATCCCTCTCTATTTGAGTTGAAGCCTATCGCTTTATTCCCCTAGGGTCACTTTTGTCATTCTCCCTTCTTCAGTTTCGTTAACCATAAGTCCATAACCATAACGCGTTCTTGTTTAAGTTAAGGAAAATTCAAACTGTAGTTGGCATTTGGTAATTATTTGGTGTTTCTATGATGTTGTTATGAGTACCATGATTATTAATTGGTATTTATTATGTAATTAAATGGCGTAACGTGGCTATAGTAATGTATTACTAAACTGACAACTATTGCCATCCTCGTCATTTATTATATTTATGATAAAAATAGATCCAACAGTAGTTTCTGCAACGTCTAGGAATGTAGCACTCTGCCTCACGAAACCTGGCTCTAGCTTTTTTCAGAATGCAGCAGGTTACCTTTTTTTTCTTTTTAAAATAATCAATATATTTCTATGACATGATTATGTCAAACAATTTCTTTTAAAAAATGCAAAAGATAATTGGAATTGGGACCATAGATGGATTTCCATAAGATATGGTTAAAATTAATCTTTGAAATATAACTCATTAACTCTTATTCCATGGGTCGTATCTATAGAATGCTAGTAATTCATAGCATACACCATTCATATAATTGGAGAGGTGTGGGAATGTGAGCTGCGTGTTTAAGCAACTATAATAATATTAATACCAGGTACTACAAGAATAATTGCAAGCAAGGTGTTAAATATTTTGTTATTTTTCTCCTAATGCTATACTTTACTGCTTCGCCAACCTGACAACCGAATAGACTTCTCTTCTCTCATGCTTTTTTTATTATTAATTTATACATTTTAATTAAGAAAATATTGATGACAAGGCCCTTTCAGGATCCAAAGCAATGCCATTAATTCTTATTTATATTATATATTAGTAAACAATAAAAAATGAATAAAATGCAATATTAAAGACAAATGGAAGGAATGTACCTCTAGTCCGTGGAATGGATTTTGATTTGTCGCTTGTGAGTTGAGTTGTGACTTCAATTGCTTTATAGTACCATATAAACAAACTCGTGAGTACACGTGATTGTTTGTCCATCACCGTAGAGAAAAATATTATTGTTTAAATTTCTTTTGTAATTATTTTTAATATAAAAAAAGATATAATACAAAAAATTAATAATAATATATTATTTATTTATTTAAATATCCCATAATATGACACTAAACATTAAATAATATAACATTTATTTATTATAGAATCAAATATTTCAATGTTTTTAGCTAATTATTAATATAATCATAAAATATTTTATAATTAAAATTAATTTAAAATTAACAATTAAAAATATTATAACATCTTATATCATGAAACAATTGACCCACTTCCATTTAGATTTAGGCATACATACATATGCTGCAATGTCCGGACATGAATGTCTCCAAAAGGAGAAGTATTTTATTTAGCAAAATAAAATGTTCCCCAACACCAAAACAAGCTACTACGTGGTAAGTATCATATTTTGCACCAAAATATTCTACGTTTGATGTCATGTTTTACTCTTACTCTTACTTATTTAGCATGTTAAACAATGACGGTTGTATTCTTATTCAGTTGTTTCACTTGATTCAGATGTGTTTTCTAAATCATCTATTCACACTTGCAAATTTTAGGAAATCTTATACAGTGTTTTACGGTTTTTATAATATTCAGAAAGAACAACAAATAAAAACTCAAGATCTCAAGATCGTGGGTACCAATTAATGAAGTGTATCAAAATCATTATATTCTAAAATAGAAAACAGTAGAAAAAACAATAACTAAATTTTATTATCACTTTACAGAATTTCGAAGTGAGAATAATTTTAAAAGAACAAGATTAAAAGTAATTCACAAACATAGTCTGATCTAAACTAAATTAAAATAAAGAAAAGAACATGAACATAGAAGAAGATATGGATGGAACAATTACTCAGAAAATTGGACGAAAACACAAGTCAGAAAGTCGCTTTGTGGATGTGAAATGTGTTTGGTGAGTTTTCAGAGCGTGAAAATTCCAACCCTTGTTCAGTATAACCTTCTAGTATTTATAAAAACTTCCATCCAATCCTTACCTGCCACGTGTAATGCTTAAAAGAAAACCGTTCCCGCTCACGCAGCTCTCAATAACTCGTCTTCAACCGCTCCCTGAATTCTCGCTGAAGCCCTTAACCGCTTGAAGCTTTAAAATTTAAACTCATCATCTTCGAACAAACCTCATTCGATTTCCCTTCTTTCAATTTCGAACTTTTGGACTTAGTCAAAATCTAACCAATTCCATTCTTGTGAACTCCCTGTGCAATCTTTGGAGATCGAAATAACTTTTCAAGAATCGATTACACTTAAAATCGATTTTGCTCAAATTCGAATCTTCAATTTCGAATGAAGAAATTTATTTCTGAATAACAAATTGCCTCTTGGATCGATTTAATTTAAAATAAAATAAAAAATAAAATCTTATCCAAACAAAAATAACAATTAATTTCCCAAATTAATTATTTATTCAATTAATAATCATCACGTCTTTGGAGGTTGTGCCCACGTTCTCTGAGAAAGTTTCTCTTTCCATCAAATCATAACTGCTAACTCTTTACCTTTTTGGATACGCTTATAAAAACCCCTACTTTACTCCTTTTCATTTTTTACATTCCTGAGCATTTCATCTTCTTACCTTTTACTTCTTTGCATCTTCATCTTCAACCTCTTTACATACCCATCATCTCCAGTTCATATTAAGTAATCTTCAAAGAGATTATCAAGTTTAAGGTACATGAAACTGAATTGCTTTACCATCTTCTTTTTCTCTACTTAATATTACTCTGTTTCATAATGTGTGTTTTTTGCATGTTCAATTCTGCTACAGGTGCATCAATGGTGGCAGAAACTCAAGCTCAAACACATCAAAACAAAGAACCAAAGACTTCTCTAAAAATTTACAGCTGGGACTATGATACCATAATTGAAGACCCAGAAGATACTTTCAATCCGGAGAAAATTCTCTTCCCATTTGCAGTAGAAGATAGACTGCACTGTTTCGTGAGTCCACTTATGGCGAAAGAAGAAGCTAAAAAGGCTAAGACCTTTTTCCCATCTATAAAGAAACATGAATTGATCATGAAAGAGGATATGAACATTGCTCAATTTCAAAGCAGTACTCGATTTCGGAATGACCCGAAAATTGGATCGAAAAAGCTAAATTTCACACAATGGATCGAAAGGTTGGAACCAACAAGAGGAGCTCAATGGAAGAATCAAGGTATTGATGACCTTATCCATCTTGCTAAATATGATCTTTCTGTTAATCATTGTATGGTGGGTGCTATGTTATACTTTTGGAATTCGACCACCAATTGTCTTCATCTTCCATGTGGAATGGTTGGTCCAACCTTATTCGAAGTAGCAGCTATTACTGGTTTAGCCTCATCGAGTGTCGACATAACCTATGAATCGAAACCCCAGTCAACTTTCGACCTCGAATGGAGGAGTGGATATGGAGATTTCATGAAACTCCATATGGGTAAAATTGGTACTACACCTACTGATGAGGAACATGTAGCTTTCTTAACTTATTGGCTCAATGCCATTGTTTTTTTGCTCGAGGAGTGTCACTATGCAAAAGCTTTATCTTCCTTTAGCAATTCTGATTCATGAGTCGAAAGTTAGGCTCTATTTAGCCAGATTACTCTTAGGAGATTTATATTACAATCTCGGAGACTTAGTGGAACAAATCAAAGAAGGTGTTATTGGTTTGAAAGTTGGAGGGCCACTATGGTTAGCTCAACCTTGGATGAATGCTATTTTCGAGCCATTCATGAAGCTCAAAAAATCAAAAGTTCAAGTCAAACTGCCGATTGAAGGGTTTCGATTGGCAAATTTGATACCAGATTTCAATTACCAAGGAGGTGAATATGTTGATCTTTTCTTCTATGTCTTTACAAAACTTTTGAAAGCTAGGATTTTTAAAGATGGTGATCTCAACCTTGCTCCTTTCGCGGAACGCTCAATCGGCCCTAATTGGTTTACCCAAAACCGAGTGAAAGCACATGATAATGCTCAAAGAGTAGTTGATGAACATTGGGTAAATTATCTAGATGTTTAATCATACCTTGTAGCTTTCCTCAATACAAAACAACTCGATTTCGGATCTTCCTTCACTCTCCTCACTTTATGGCTCGACAAATGGGTTTTTCACAAGCCATTCCTTCTCCTTATTCGATTGATCCCTCAAAACAAATTTGTCAATTTATTCCAAACTCTTCTAAGGAGATCAAGCAGTTCATGGCAGATAATCTTTTGACTCGAACTTTTTATGATCCAATCGATTGTGAGTCGAGTGGATTTGTAAGTCGAGGATTCGTCAAGTGGTGGGATGCTTATTACAAGCAATATAACAGATCCTTGGATGATATAATCAAAGGTGCCACTCAAAAAACAAATCAAATCAAAGAAGCTGAGGAGGCAACAGAAAAAGAAAGAAAAGAAAAAGAAACTGAAAAAGAAAAAGTAGAAGGAGCCACAAAAGAAAAGACTAAGAAAAGGTAGTCTGAATCTTCGAAGATATCTTCGAAAAAAGCTAAACCAAATCCAAAGAGAACAACTCGAACTTCTGACATTCCTGAGGTAAAGATTTAAATATTTTTCCAACTTCTATTTAACTTTTAAATATAATCTTATACTTATGGTTTATTGTGTAACCCTTTTATGAATCGATCCCAAGTGGAGTGAATCTGAAAGCAACCTCGATTTCTGAAAAGACTCGACCTTCTGAAAGTATTCAATCTTCTTCTGAAAGCTCTTCGAAGGAAGTTTCCTCCAAATCCAAGGAATCGACAAATTCCAAAAAATCCAAAGTAAGAGCTTTAAAGATTTGACTAAGTTATTATTTTAGAAAAGCATAATCTTATTACTCATATAACTGTAATTTGGTAATCAGCAAACAAAACAAGTTGCAAAAAAAATCGATGAGTCTATCAATCTTGTATATGAACCACTTCCGACTGATGATCAAATTCAGAATCAAGACCATCCTCAAAGTGACACAAGTTCGAAAGGTTACACTCCTTCACCTTCAGCAGAAAGAATCGAAACATCACATGCTGAAAATGTTGAGGGAACCTCGAAACCTACTGTCACCAAATTGAGCTCACCATTTATCATTAAGAAACCACTTTCTAAGGTAGTGCTACTTACTCCTAACGTTCCTATTCAGCCTGGCACTAATAGAGGAATTCCAATTGACCCAAGAGTCCAATTTCAGGAAAGACTTGAAGAAGTTAGAGCTGAAAATGTTGAAAAAGTTAAGAAATCGGTCAGACCTCTTCCCTCGATTCCAATTATTGACATAGAAGGTGATGACGAGCTAGATGATTTATTGAAGGTCATTTCAGAAACCAAAGTTGGAAGTGAACATGTGGTTTCAAACTCAAAAAACAAATCTGTTCAACAGCCTCAAGGACTTCCTCAACCACCACCTCATCAATCCCCTCAAACAGAAAAAGAAGACTCTTCGATTCAGCAAGTAAGAAATGCTGCAATGCAGAAAACCATTCTGAAGAGTACTGCTGAAAAAATGATAGAGCTCATAAATCAACCACTCGAAACTCTTCAGAAAGATACATATTGGAATAATGAGTTGGTTGTGTTCACAAGCTGTCTTGTTGAAAAACAATTTCCTGATGCATATCGAGAGAAGATCTAATGCTTTCCAAAAATATTTGATGGTTTGTTTCATTCTCGAGAGAACCTAAGTAATATTCGACTCAAAATGCACATTTCAAAGGATTCATTTTCAAACCTTTCTTTCGCATGGTTAGGAAAGCTTTTCTCAAATGATCGAAATGTTCATCAATAGAAACAGATTTAACCACTACATCGTCAATATATACTTCCATAAACTTACCAATAAAATCATGAAAGATAGAATTCATTGCTCTTTGGTAAGTAGCCCCTGCATTTTTTAAACCAAAAGGCATCACAATCCACTCATACGTGCCCAAAGCACCAGGACATCGAAATGCAGTCTTAGGAATATCTTCTTCAGCAATAAAAATTTGATTATAGCCTGAATATCCATCCATAAAACTTAATATTTCATTCACAGCTGCTGAATCGATCAACATATCAGCTACTAGCATATGATACTCGTCCTTTGGAGTAGCATTATTCAAATCTCGAAAATCAATGCAAACTCTTAATTTACCATTTTTCTTCATCACAAGGACTATGTTAGAAACCCAATCGACATAACGAGCTGTTCTAATAAATTTTGCCTTTAACAACCTTTCAATTTCCTCCTTAATTTTAAGATGTATATCAGGAACAAATCGACGAGGTGTTTGTTTCACAGGTCAAACATTTGGTTTCAAAGGTAAACGATGTTCGACTAAAGATCGATCTAAACCTAGCATTTCATCATAATCTCAAGCAAAACAATCTTTGAATTCATGTAAAACATGAATCAATCTTAATCGAAATTCTGGAGAAATATTTTGACTAATATAAGTGGGCCTTTTTTTTTCCTCAGATCCTAAATTAATTTCCTCTAAAGGATCTTGAGATTCAAAGCCTTTGTGTTCTTCAGTATCATCAAGACAACTTTTTTAAATCCAAGAGGTTCAAGATCATAAATACAATCTAAAGCAAGATTTTTAGAAGATAAGGACATATCATTATTAAGCATTTCAAACGAAGATGACAATGAAGTACATAAATCTTTATCCGAAGAGACATGATCTTCGATTGAAATATTGTTCAAACTAGAAATATTTAAATCCACACCACTACTCGAATCACCTTGAAAGGAAGATTCGATCCTAGGAAAGAAAGTACATGCAGCAAAATGAAAATTCCTAAATGAACTTTCTGAATAAGAAGGTTCAACACTAGAATTCAAACAACATGCAGCAGAATTAAAATAAGTTTGTAATTGAGAAGCATAGTTCGAAAGTACATGATCAATGCCTGACTCTGATAAAACAGACTTTCGAACCATGTTGCAACCCTTCACTCCCAGCTAGTAGGAACAACTCCTGATCCAGATGGTACCCCACGAAGAACCAAGTTCAGCCCCGGGTTAGTCATGAAATAACCATCACAGTTAGATGAATTCAACTCATGTTGAACATTAATAAGCTTGATATTATCATTGTAAACTTTGAAATCAACATGCATTTGCTCCATGTAAAGACTATCATCAGCAAGGATTCGATCCACAGTTCCATTATCATTCCAAAGTAACAAGCATTGATGCACAGTCGAAGGTACAGCCCAAACACCATGAATCCAGTCTCTTCCCAACAAAGCATTGTAACTAGCTCGAGAAGAAACTATCACAAACATAGTCTTTCTTATTTCAAACCCTACTTGCACAGTCAGCATAACCAAACTCATTGCAGGAGTTGAATGACCAGAAAAATTGGTCACAGCTATGTTAGTAGAAATCAGATCCTGCTTGATTTTTCCAAATCGAGATAGCATACGCTCTGGCAAAAGACTAATAGCAGCTCCCCCATCAACCAATACTCGATTCAGAATAACCCCGTTCAAACAAGCTTTGATATGAAGAGGCTTCAAATGAGACTTCTGTTCTTCAGAAGGTTTTAGAAAGACAGCTTCTCTTTGAGGTCGAACCCAAAGAAACTCATCTCCCTGAGCAGGATCATAATAATCCCCATCAAGACATTCCTGGGAACTATTAGCAAACTCAGCAAGCAATATCGACACTACGCCGACCATCTCATCCTCAACAAACTCATCATCATACAAGTCATCACCCATATCCTCCTTCATATGATCATTTTCATTTTTTGAATCCGAAACTTCCTTATCCTTTCCTTGAGTTTCAGGAAACACAACTCTATCCAAAACAGATGGTTTTGCCCCCTTGTCAGAATTTTCAGAGGAGCCAACTTGGGTCTGTGGGAATCAATTTCCACTAGCATTGAATCGACCTCGACCACGACCACGAGAACGGCCATAAAATCGACCACGGCCTCGACCGCGAACCCAGTATCCTCGACCACGAGTTTGGTATCCCTGAAACTCAGGAGCCTGATGTTTAGAGGATTCCCCAACCCAATGTATCTGAGTAGGAGGAACAACTATCAAACTTGTTGAGTCAGTTCGACGAGGACCTTGTCTCTGTCGAGCCTGCTCTTCCTTATATGAGCCAACTCCTTTTTCATTCTTTCCTTTTCGAATAAAGCTGCAGCTTCAGCATCAAAGACAACATTGCATCGAGGGCACAGAGACACAACTTGATCTTTCAGTTTTTGTTGCATCAAAAAATCAAGCAACCCCTCACCAACTCCAGGAAACACTTGGCGAATATTTTGTTCGAAATTTCCCAAAGAAGTATCGAACTCGAAAGAAGTAAAACCTGCCATGTGTATTCCCAAACAAAAGGGCTCAACATAACTTGAATTAACCTCAAAGGGTTCAGTATCAACCTTCATGTCAACTTTAGTTTCTTTGAATTTTAAACGTCCTTCCATAATTGCTTCTTGAATTAAGTCCCTGAAACGTAGACAGTTGTTAGTCGAATGACTAGATGTTTGATGGAACTTGCAATATGGTTTTCCTTTTACTTGCTTTGCTGACATAAATTTCTTTCCTCCAAAATAACCAACTGTTTATCTTTTAGAAGAACATCGAAAATCTTATCAGACTTTGTAATATCAAAACTATATTTCTTATTCCCTTTAAAATCGACTCCTTTTTCGAAATTACTTAACTTTTTCAAAGAAGTGCAAACATAAGGAGGACCCTTTTTCAACTCAGCTAAATCAACTTCAAAATTTTCATGATCTGATTCTTCACTAGAATCTAAAGTTTCAACATAAGAAACTTTCTCCTTTTTCAAATAAGGTTTATAATTCGAATATTTATTCTTCTTTAATTCTTTCTTCTCTTTCTGAAGTAATTCGATTTGTCGAACTCGTTCAGTCAGATGAGTTAAATTGGGAATATGGACATTAACAAGTTTTCGACGAATATCGAAACCCAAGCCCATTATAGCCATTTTGACTATCTCCGATTCAGGAATAGTAACATAACACTTATTCCTTGCATTTTTAAATCGAATCACGAAATCATTTGTAGTTTCCTCTTCTTCTCTCTTAATTGCAAACAAATCAGTTAGATTAACTTTCAGCTCTCCTCTATAAAACTGACTATGAAATGCAGTTTCCAACTGAGCCCAATTTGTAATAGAATTCGGTCTCAAATTCGAAAATCAAGTAAAAGCATTTTTTGTTAAAGAAGATGGAAAAAAACTTCATTTTCAAATTTTCATCATTTGCTAAATTCCCAAGTTCGACCAAGTATCGAGCAATATGCTCAACAGTCGATTCCCCAGCTTCCCCAGAAATTTTTGTGACAATTTTAGGATTTTTAATCCCTCTAGGAACTTCAGCGGTTTGAACATGCTGAGGAAATGCATAAGCAAAATGTGATCGATCAAGAAAATCAACATTCAAACCGACTCGATTTAAAACATTTTCAACAACTCGAGTTACATTATACTGATCAATTCGATTTAAATTTTGAATTTCATGTAAAACATGATCAGCATTTTCATTTCGATGAATAACTCGAACATGGTTTTGGTTATTATTTGGAATATGATGAGTCTCATCATTATCATTGGCATCATCATCAACTAATCGAGAAACTCTCTCGATTCAATTAGCCAATTGTTCATATTTCAAATTTGTATCAGCCATCATAGGGTTTAAAATGCTTGTAAGATGCTGAGTTAGTAAATTTACTAAATCTAATTGGCTTTCTTCAATCAAATTTCTAACAGTTTGAATTGAAACACCAGAAGTTAAAAATCTTATACTTCTACTCATTTTAACAGAAGCAGAAAATGGTGGGTTTGTACCAAATTGTACACCCAAATTAGTATTTGAAGGAGAAGTGAATGGTGGTTGCACATTCCTCGGATGAGGATTATTATTGCCACCATTCCCATTACGGTTATTTCCACCGTTATTATTATGGTTATGTCCACCATTATTTCCCCCAGTAGAAACTTGAAGTCCAGAACTTTGCCTAACATTTTCAATTTGAGAAGAATTTTGTGTAGAAGTTTGAGAATTAGTTGAACCTGATGAACTAGATCCAACATTTGAATTTGTATTAGCATTAGACATTGGCACTATTCTTTCACTTCGTAAATGCATGCAAAATCAAACAAATTTTTGAAATTTCATAATCTCAGAATCATGTAACTGCCATGCAAATTTCAAATTTCAACATAATTCAAATATTTTCAAAATAACTTTGACGCTTTTCTATAAAACTATCCCACTGGGCGTGCCAATTTGTTTTACGGTTTTTATGATTTTCGGAAAGAACAACGAATAAGAACTCAAGATCGTGGGTACCAGGCAATGAAGTGCATCAAAACCATTACATTCTGAAATAGGAAATAGTAGAAAGAACAATAACTAGATTTTATTATCACTTCACAGAATTCCGAAGTGAGAATAGTTTTAAAAGAACAAGATTAAAAGTAATTCACAAACATAGCCTGATCTAAACCAAATTAAAATAAAGAAAAGAACATGAACATAGAAGAAGATATGGATGGAACCATTACTCAGAAAACTGGACGAAAACATAAGTCAGAAAGTCGTTTTGTGGATGTGAAATGTGTTTGGTGAGTCTTCAGAGCATGAAAATTCCAACCCTTATTCAGTGTAACCTTCTAGTATTTATAGAAACTTCCATCCAATCCTTACCTGCCACGTGTAATGCTTAAAAGAAAACCGTTCCTGCTCACGCAGCTCTCAATAACTCCTCTTCAACCGCTCCCTAGATTCTCGCTGAAGCTCTTAACCGCTTGAAACTTTAAAATTTAAACTCATCATCTTCGAACAAACCTCATTCGATTTCCCTTCTTTCAATTTCGAACTTTTGGACTTAGCCAAAATCTAACCAATTCCATTCTTGTGAACTCCCTGTGCAATCTTTGGAGATCGGAATAACTTTTCAAGAATCGATTACACTTAAAATCGATTTTGCTCAAATTCGAATCTTCAATTTCGAATAAAGAAATTTATTTCTCAGTAATTAAAAGCAACAATTTTATATCTATCATTAGTTAAGACCAAGACGTTATTAGAATCTAATTGCTATGCATTGGCCTTAAAAACTCATTTCACAACCTTTAATAGCTAACAAAACTTATTATGAGGGTCTATTATTTGAAAACTCGAAGGGTTAGTTATAAGGAGGAATTCCTTTTACTCGACTAAGAATAATTTATAATAATCTCAAAATAGTTTGGATTCAAGGATCGTGTATCTTATAAGACATGCATGTACAGGGCACAGGCAGCATTTTTCTGACCATTAATATAACTCGTTCCAACTTCCAAAGTTGGTTTCAAAGCTTACTATACTATATTTCTTGAGGAGACGAGTATATAGCTAGAAAGTAGAAACAAAGTTATAGACGTGTACGGGCATTGCGACCATGCCCCATAGAGAATTAAAAATAGAGGAGTAGGAAAGAACAATAACACAATCACAACACAATAAGATTAACGTGAAAATCCTCTACACTCTTATAAGAAAAATCTCTAAAGTAGAAGAATGAATTTAAAAGTCATACAATGTGTATTGACTTGGTACAATTAAAATTCTCAATTTAAGCCCCTCTTTATAACATAAAGGTCCATCCACACTTCTTACAACAAGCAATGTGGAACTTTCTATAAACACTATTTTCAACAAAATCCAACACATCTTGCTGCAGAAAATATGAAGAAAATGAAGCAGCTACAATTACAAATTAAACAACGAACATCACATGCATGAAATCCTTTTATTCGATGGGGAAGGACAATTTTAGTTATTCCCTTGCCTCATAGTTCATTAGTTGTATGTAAAGACCATTTCTGAGAATTGGACTGAACTAATTATTTAGTTTGTCTGATTTAGATTAAAAAAATCAATTAAAATTTAGTTAAAGAATCGGTTAAATTAGTAAATAACTAATTAAATTATATTTTGATTAAATCTTTTTTAGAGTTTTTTCACCTGTTCACTTGGAGGTTGCACTGTTGTTTATCTTAATTTCCACTAGTGTAATCGAAAGCTGAGTTTGATGATCTCAATGCAAAGAGCATCAGAAACAGAAATTAGAGGTTGCTTATTTTTGTGTTGTTGAGGTGAGAGAGTTAATGAATGGCCAGAATTGGGGCCCTCACTCTCGATCCACATGTTCCCATTTCAGCAACACAGACGCCATTTCCCATTGCCTTTCGTCTCCAAGCTGCTGAAAGTGACTACGTAGTACGTAAAACAACCCTTTCATGCCTCATGCCTGCCTCGCTGGGTCCCATTGCTCCAAACTATCTTAATTATTATTATTATGCTCAAATAAATTTGCCTTCTCTATTTTTGTATTGTAATTTACGATCTGTCACATACCATAATTTTCAAGTAATAATGTTACAGTGTTTGAATGTTACAACTTGGTTAATGATTGAAATATACGTTTCTTAGTTCTTACTTTCTTCAGTCCTTACCTTTATCATCCTTTTAACATAAACTTTTTTTTTTTGCTTATTTAAAACATAAACTTTAATTTTGAGAGCTTTGAATGCTTTTTTTTTTCTTTCTTTTTGTAATGGTGGTGAAGGACTGAAGGCCAGGCTGACATGGTAAAAAATATCAAACCAAAGAAAGGTTGTTGGGGAAGTGTGCTATTTCTAGCTCCCATAATCCCTGCTTTTGAGGTGATCTCACAACCTTCTTTTTATTATTATCCATTATCTCTATTACACCTATAAAAAAGAATGAATAGTTTGATCTCCAATTTTTTATAGTTAAAATACTCGTTTATTTAAATTTTATTCTCCCAAATAGATTGGATATATAGGCTTCAACATAATCGTTACAACATCCTAAATTCACCTATACTACACACTTACATACCATATTTAGGGATTTTTATACACTCTTGGCATAAGACAAATTTTTTTTTTTTGTTCATTGCATAAGACAAATTTCAAACCCGAATATAATCTTTTGAAAGGAAATATATGTCATTAGTACAAACTTTCAACCAAAAAGAGAAAAGAAAAAAAGAGCAGTGGATTTTTTTTTTTGGTATTAGGGCAGTGGATTTATCTACTAGTAATAAATAAAAAGATGCTCGAAGTCCACAATGAATAATTTTTTCTTTGGGCAATCCACAATATATAATTGAATATCCATTAGTGCGTTTACAAAGGATCAACTTTGGGCCCCAAAGCCCACGATATTTTCCAAAGAAAGCAAGCCCAATACATTGGCGAGGAACATACATTTTGGGCCACTCAAAAGCAATGAACTTCATGGGAAAAGAAAATAGAAAAAAGAAAAGGTGATGAATTTGATGCTAGTTTGATAGTTTCTACTTTCTAAGTTCTAACAAAGAAATTAAAAGGGGTCCTGACAAAAAATAAAAAAGTTTCAGTGATGAGGTTGATTTGACCTGAGATTTCTTCACTAACATACCACTTACGAGTTACGAGTCTACCAAAAATAACTTGCTAGCGTCGTACTTTCTCACTCCATTGTGTTTATTTGCCATTAGGTCCTGCCTGATATAGACTATAGAGTTTAGAATTTGATCTTAGTTACCAACTTACCATGTTGAGATTCAACCAAAAAAGTCAGAAACAAATGAGTATAGTCATGGCTCCGCTTTCATTTTTGGACTAGATTAATGTCTATAATGCTAGGCATACATAAAATTTAAATTATTAAATTAACCTCTATAAAACATATATATTAAAATATAAAATATAAATTTAAAATAAGTTATACAATATATAAATTTATTTACAAATAGTCAAATACATAAACAATTTGGTGGTTAATAATTTTTTGTGTGCAATAATTTTTTTTAATCTACAATGTAATTAAGAATCCATGTTCCTGATTTGAACCAGAGAATTAGTAGTTGTTGATTACTTGGTTGGTAGGTATTTCCACATCCCTAACCAGCAAGCAGCTGAGAGTCAAACCACCATAATTATTAAACACTATCTTAATTTCTAGTGCTATCCTATATATTATTTCTTTTTCTTTTAAGATGACTACGCCAAAATGGCTATGAAAGGCTACACAGCCCAATTACATCTCAAGTTCTTTTTTTTTCTATCTCATCGAGAACCCTAAATTTCTTATTTTTCCCAATTTTTCCTAGTTTCATGTGCGAATACCAATTCTCATTTCTAACCCCATTTTTCTCTAGCTAATCCAATCTCACTAATTACCTAATTTTTTGCTTAATCATATTCACCGTCTTTTAGATTCGTCTTAATAAATTTATTATTTGTCCCACCTTCATTTCCAACAATGACTCAATGAATCAACACATCCTCAAGCTACATGTCAAATGTCCATTGGTTAGTGGATGGTAGCTACCGTAGTCACCGCTGCTGAACGTAGGCAGTGCAGCACGCACCAATTGTCAAACGGATAGAATGTGAAAAATTAACGCAGGATAAAAGAAACTGTGAAAAACCAAAAACATAAGGTGAAACATAATATCAATAATAACAAAATAAAAATGATACGAAGTTAACACCCAAAAAAAAATGCAGTTAATTTTAAGAAAAAAAAAAAACGATATAATATGTATACTATGAAACGATATATGATTTGCATTAGTAGTTGGATAAAGTTGGCATGAATGTGACACCGGCCCCCATAAAATAAACAAAATATTATCTTCTTAAATTTCTACCCGCCAAGGCAACCACTGGTGTAAACATACACTAAACACTGACATCATATTCGTACATCTGGAAGGGATCTCATAAGTCATAATAATAAGGTCACAATACTCAATTAATTCTGCCATGTAAAAGTGATGTAGAATTTCAATTGGAAAATTTTAAAATATATTAATTTAATTAAATTTTTTTAAAAAATTTAAAGACTAATGGAATAATTTAACTTATTAATAATAATAATAATAATAATAATAATAATAAAGTATAAAAACAATAAAACACGTTCAAAATGGAGTGGTCCATTATTAAGAAAAAGTTATATTTGCGCACTAAAAATTAACCAGTGTATATTTATCAGAAATTTTTAATATATATATATATATATACGGTCCACATTATAATCATTCTTCTCAAATGACACCATCTTCCTTATCGGTTCTCACATTGTCCTTCTCATCCAACGCCATATCCCATTTGCTAGCCTACCATGTACAGTTTTCCAACATGCATTTATACTGTCTGAAACTCTGAATTGTTTTTAATAAATTAAATGTATAATAAAAGCATTGATGTTGGTAAATTTTCTATGGGAACTCATGAATATTTTAGAAACACAAATTTGTATAGCAAATTTTTTTTATCTGTATTATATATTAAATTATTATTATAGAAAATCTTAATACTCAATATTAAAGAAATAATATGAAGTTAATATTATTTTTTTTATTTTTTATCTTTTTTTTTATTATTATTATTTCTCAAATTATACTTATTAGCTCACTATTAATCTCGTAATATTGGTTCTGTAGCATGATTTTTATTATTATTATTGTTTGATAAGATTACACTAATACTACAAAATTAAAAAAAAGTCTTGATAGTCAGAATTAGAAAGACAATAGAATATTGATTCCCTATTAATCTCCTAACATTAATTTCATAGAATTACTCTAAAATTAATATTAAAGAGTCAATTAAAAAATTAATAAATAAGTGAAATTCAAAATTAAAAAAATTATTATTCACGTAATATAGCAACCTGTGCATTCCAATTATTACAATCCAAAGAGTTGAGTAGAAAACGTGCGTGTAGGTGGTCACCTTTGAGCTCACCTACCTGTTGTGTTCGTAAATTCGTGTGTTTCTCAGACTCTACCATTGTTGATTGTTGAATTAACTAACTAACGTTCACATTCTTCAACCCACACAACACAAACTACACGTATTACGTATACTACACTACATTGCCGGGTTGGGCTCATAGTTTTTTGTGGGGTCCAGTGGCGCCAACCATCCATCATCAACAATGTCTTTCATTCTGTGAATCACCAAAACTCACCAACCCCCTCAACATACCATTCATTCTGATTCTCATGGGTCCTCCTCTTCCTCTCTCTATCTCTCTTCACTGACCCCTCCATGCTTTCTTCTTTCATTTCATGGCTCTTAACGCCTCTGCTTCAATCTCCACTTCTTTTTCTTCTTATCCTCAATTGGGTTCTAATGGTGCCAATTGTGGCCTGAACCTAAGGTATGAGCTTCACAGGTGCTGCAATTGGAAATGTTGTACTAGTTTGTGTGTTGTGGCTCAGAGAGCTCTAACCCCTGTTGATGATGAGAAGCCAACTGCACCCTTGGTTGACTCTTCTCTTGATGATGATGTTTCTCACCACAATCACTCTGAGGCTTTTCACAAGGATGTAAACCTCCTTCCTAGTGAGTTTCAAGTTTTTAACTTTTTGTCTCCTTCTTCATCAAGTTTTGTTCTTTTTTGTCTTAAACAGAATTGAGTTGTAAATGTAATCAAATTCTGATTATTGACTGTTAGGTCTTAATTTGGGGTAATGACTAGCATTGAGCAAAGTTTTCCATCTTATGTTTATTATGATCACAAATTAGGCTCCAATTTTCTATTATTGTTGTAATGTCTCTTGCTTCTGTTAAGGATTTGTTGTTTCCTGAAGAGCTTATTGTAACTTAATTTCCTATTATGCTACTTGCTGCTGAATGATATTCATATGCTATTGAATTATTCTTTGTTAAAATTTGTGGAGCTCTTAAGAGAGAAGATAGGGAGAGGGATAACTGGATATTGGATAAGACATGACATGGCGTATTCTGAACTTTTCAGATTACTGTATCCTCCAGTGTCATTTTGTTGATTAATAGAGCACTTATGGTGACAATCTAACAAATTAACTCAGCATAATGGTATGAACAGAAAATGTTTTTCATATAATGTATAATTAATAGTTAAGCCTAACTTTGATCTTGCTTTCTAAAGTAGAGTAATTAATCCTAAAATTGATGCTTTTGACTATAACATTGTACCATATCTGTTGAAAAACACTTTAAACCATGCACTCATGGTTACACGCATATGCATGTACAGGTAAACACAACTTCATAGTATAATGGATGCAACTAACATTTTTATGCTATCAGTAAAATATCCTTTTTCCTGTCTTACTCTTTCTTTCAACATAGTTATATGCTTTTCTTTATTGCAGAGCCATTGACAGCGATTGATGTTTCTTCTTCTCCAAGAGATGGATCAAAGGTGCGAGTGGCTTATCAGGTATAATTCTGTATAGTTTATTTTCAAGTAAAATTTCCATGGCATTGTTAACTTTGTTAACTTGTTTATTGCTTGATGCAGGGTCTTCCAGGAGCATATAGTGAGGATGCAGCATTGAAAGCATATCCAAAATGCGAGACCGTGCCATGTGACGAATTTGAAGCTGCATTCAAGGTTCCCTTTCTTGTTATGTCTTGTCTTCTCTCTCTAGCCCCACATTTGATGTATTAAATTTTAACTGCTGCAAAGCTGCATTGATATATATATTTGTATTATTCTCTGTAGGCAGTTGAATTGTGGTTGGTGGATAAAGCCGTTCTACCAATCGAAAATTCTGTTGGTGGAAGCATCCACCGTAACTATGACCTACTTCTTCGCCATAGGCTGCATATTGTTGGGGAGGTGCAGTTGCAAGTTAGTCACTGCCTCTTAGGATTGCCTGGAGTAAGAAAGGAGGAGCTCAAAGCTGTTGTGAGTCATCCTCAGGTTAGCTATTACATATGGTTCTTTTTATCTTTAAGATCGAATGGAGTTTATGCACTATGTCTCCCATTGGTCATGCTTTAAGCCGCCAGCCAGTTTATCTTAGAGAAATACCTTTACATGCAGGCTCTAGCACAATGCGAGAATATTCTTAATGATTTAGGTGTTGTTAAAATTGGTTCGCCTGATACTGCAGCTGCGGCTAAGGTATATTTTGTTGGTTTACTGAATGCAAAGCATTAATCAGGAACATTTATATTACCATTACCTAACAAGTAGGATCTTGTGGACAGACAGTGGCCTTGGAATGTGTAAGAGATACTGGAGCTATTGCAAGTTTACGAGCTGCAAATATATATGGACTTGATGTGCTTGCAGAAAGAATTCTGGTAGGACTTAATGAAATATTTAGCAGAGAGAAAATGAGGCCTCAGCTTTCTGCTTTCTTTTAATAAAATGTCTGTTGCTACTAGTCCAGTGAAGAACATTAGGTTGGGCTGATTCATTTGCCATCTTGATAGGATGATGATGTAAATATTACTCGTTTCTTGATCCTTGCAAGGGATCCCATAATTCCAGGAACGGACAGGCCCTACAAGGTAAAAATGGTTTAGCCTTTTATAGTTATTTAGATATAAAGTTTGCTGATATATTCATGAGTTTTCTCTCAGACTAGCATTGTATTCAGTCTGGAAGAAGGGCCTGGTGTACTTTTCAAAGCCTTGGCAGTTTTTTCTATGAGGAATATTAATTTGTCAAAGGTAAACTATATTAACTGATTTTTGAAAATCTGAAATTAAAGCACACATTCATTGCTCTTATTTCTCTGTTCCAAATTCAGATAGAGAGTCGCCCACTGAAGCAGCGTCCGCTTAGGGTTGTTGATGATTCAAATGAAGGGAGTGCTAAGTGAGTAATTGATTTTTTTTCCTATTGATGTTAATGTAGTATAATTCAGTATGGATACCTTTAAATTTAGATCCAAATTGACCTGTAGTCCTTACATATCTGGCTAAAATTATGAAGATAGTGGGAGTATCTGGTATGCCAAAACCTTTGTCCTTTCAAATCACTAAATTATCAAATATGGTATAGCTTTATTCTGTAACATATTTTCCTGGTCATTGATTACAAAATTGGAAAGAAAATGTTTGGAGATTGGTGTTCAGTTATTTAGTTTTAGTTTGTGGTTATGATATTATGATTCTGGTAATAAGAAAAGAATATCATGTGAAACTATAGTATAGGCGTAACAGCTTTTTTTTGTTTTTTTTGTTTTTAATTTTATTGCAGGTACTTTGACTACCTCTTCTACATTGATTTTGAAGCTTCTATGGCAGATCCTCGATCACAATATGCCTTAGGACATTTGCAGGTATCTTAACAACTCAAATTGTGTTCCTTGTCAAGTTAATCTTCTCTCCAAAATGTATAAAAGTTCTCAATGTGGTTATCTATATAGATGAATGAATAAATTAACAAGAAATGCAAATTTTGCAGAAAAGTATATTTGATTAGATGTCAAGTGAAAGAAAAGAAATAAATAAATGAATGTCACACTTCAGTAGTTAAGTAAAATAACTATGATAATCATGTACTAACAAATTATCACTATCTATTACTCTTAGACATCTCTGTCATTTTTAACTGCAATTTCCCAAAACAGAAATGTGTAGCATAAATTATCTCTGCTGTTTAATTTCTTTTGTACTTTATGGTAGAAAAATCACCATCATATATCCTTCCACCAAAGAATCACTATCACACATCTGCAGTTGGTCATAGACTATTAATTTCTTGCCATGCCTGACCCAACAGAAAATTCCACAACATTGCTAGTTGCTATTTGCTAGAAAGCAGCATCTATTGGCTCTTTATTTTGGTTAGGTAGCATATCAGTTTGACAAATTTGCACTGCTAAGTTCAACTCTTTTTCCACATCAACTTGCATGAATCATACATTATTAAAATTAAAATTCTGCTGCTACATTGCATCCATGCTTGATTACAAAACTTGTATGCCCTACCTGTCCTCACTATGCCTTGGAAAAAGGTATAATATTGACATTTTTTGTGTTGACTTTAACTTTCTTCAAAGGTGGTTTTCAAAAGGCACCTCAAGTTGTCAGTAACATTATCTGTGGCTGTTTTTTTATTTTTCTTTTTCTTTTTCCTTCAGGAATTTGCAAGATTTCTTCGTGTTCTTGGTTGTTATCCAATGGATACAGTTGTATAGAATCATAAATGGCTTAAATAGGAGCAACTGTGCATGCTGTATTTTTCAGAGTGTCATTGATCTTGGCATAAGCGGCTACTGCCAGAGTTTCATCTTGAATCAGAGAGACAAGAGAGAGTATCTGTCATTAATTTAAGAGCATTTCCTCTATCAAAATTCTTTTTCATCTCCTAAGGAGGTGCTTTGGAGTATCATAAAGTGAGTTTTCGAGAGCAGATTGGGTTAGGCATCTTGAAAGATCAAAGTTTGTCAACAATTGTTTCAATAGCCCTCTCTTTTTCATTTAGATCCATTGATGTTATATTATAGGATAGGATATTAACAGTGAACATCATCATGCCAAATAAATGAATGGCCAAGCCGTCCCCAAGATTTTCTTCTTCGGTTCTTCCTTTACTTCTTTGGTTAGAGTTAATAAAGCCTTGAACCAGCAATTATATATTGTCAAATATCAACCAATAGAAATTCAAGATGAGAAATTATGGTGACTTTTATCTTATTGCTTTTGATCTAAATCATGCTATGGAGAATCCCATTGAGAGGTAACATCTTCATGCCCCTCAGAACTTCATCCCATTGACATGCTAAAATTTGGAATTTTCTTTACCAATGTTTAACAAGCCTTTAACAGTAGCAAAGGATTTTCATTTTAAGTAGCTTGGAAATATGATAGCAACGTGTTATTTGAGTCAATTATTACAGAACAAACTAAAAAGCAAGCATTCTAAAGAGTGAAGACAAGTACACTGATAAACACACGATGTTCACTGATTAATCCTAACAACTTATTCATAGAAACAGCATAAGGAGTTCTCATTTGGACTAAGCACGATTTTCAGTTCAGTTCCTTCAGGAAATCTTCATTGTCAACCAAGACCTACAAAAATTCAATCAAAATGATATCATAATAATGGCAGGAAATGCAGTACAAGAAAAGGTGCACAACAAAGCAGAACCTCACTTCTTTGATCAATCTATCTAAGATATGATAGTCAAGAACACAGAACTTACAGTTTTCCATCCATCAGGATCCAAGAAAGAAGTAATTTTGGTGTTAAGGCCGGGAAGTGGACCCGGTGGCCGAGTAATCTTGCCTCCGAGCTCTTGTGCGACGGCACTAACAACTTGGGCGCTCTTGTACACATCATCAGTACCAATAGCAATCTGTGCATAAGCATTTCCCTTAGTGTATTCAGTGACACCATAGTTGTATGTCAACTCCAACACAGTTGTTTCATGCTCCTCTGCATATCCAAGAAGTGCTGCAGTGTACTGCAGTGACATTCATCAACATTCAACAATACATCACTCAACTAGAGATGAATATGAATTCCAAGAACAAGAAGAGCCCTCACCTTGTTATCAGGCTTGTCAACCTTCCTCAACAACTTAAGGCCCACAGCCTGCACCAAGAATTAGCATTTGGATTCACATTGAATGCATATTACTTATTTTGATCACATACAGCATTTTGATTAATACCTTTTCATAAAACTGAATTGAGCGCTCCAAGTCACCAACACGAAGCATTATTTGGCAAAAAGGGTCATGGATGGTAGGTCTCTGAATGAGGGCAAAAGTGTAACCGTCTGGATCTTTAACGAAGGCGACGACGATGGTTCCTCCCTGAAGTGGACCAGGCTCCCTTGTGATGTTTCCACCCTTGGACCGGATGTGTTCAGCCAGTTTGTATACCTACAGAAATTTGGGAATGTGGCTCATTCTCTTCACAGTTGACACCACAATGAAGAAATCAGTTTCAGATTTTGGTGGTGCCTTACATCTTGGGTTGCTATAGCAAAATGTCCAAAACCATCTCCAATGTCATATGAACTCACTCCATAATCTGACATAAAAAGATTTTGAAACATGGTTTCATGTAATGAGAGAACATGAGCTAGTAAAGTAAAACAAAATAATCAATGGATGGAATGGCATACTATATGTTAACTCGACAACAAAATGAGATTGTTCAGGGCCAAATCCGAGAAAAGCATTGGCATATTTCTCCTCTGGAACATCCCTTTGCCTCAAAAGTTTCATTCCAAGACATTCAGTATAAAATCTGAAAGGCAGTGAAGAAATGTCATTCATTGATTAAGCAAGGAAACATATGAGAAGAAAGAGAACGTACTTGATGGTGCGATCAAGATCACCAACACGGTAAACAACATGAAGCAAGCGGCGCTTATCTTGCTTAGGCCATTCCAACAAGTCAGCCATATCAGTTTCTCTCGGCAGGAGAAGCAAGTAAAAGTGAAGAAGCTAACCAGTGAGAGTGTGAGTGAGTGAAACTGTGAAACTATATAGTGGTCAATGAAAGATCCTGCTGCTATTTATGTTCATAATTTCAGTGGATTAATGGAAGGACACTTGGCAATCTATGATTTGCTGCTTTGTACGTACAATTTAAGCCAAGAATTTATCTGATAAATGTTATGGACACATGGTGCCATTCAATCCTTGGCCTTGCATTGCACATCCTTTTCATTCGCACTCAATTCTTTTTGTACACGTGAATGACATGTTTTTTTGTACACATACATGTCTAATTTCTTATTCATTTTCAGTAAATAAATTCAACTGTTTTAACATATGATGTAAGAACTACAACGATGGCATAAGAATGTATGAAATGAATGAAGACTTAGCTGGTTTTAATGATAATAGGTGACTACTCAAGACAAGATATGTAAAAATGATAATTGATAATGAATTACTTAATACAATACCTATCAAGATTTTAGCTAGCATCTTTGCCCAAAAACGTATAGCTATTCATATGATTTTTCACCTTGGTAATAATAGTAATAGTATTGTAGGGTAGATCTAAAAACACTTTAGTTGGTGCTGTGGCAGCGAATATGCTGGTTTTTATTGTTGTTTTGTGCTTGGAGTGAAGTGTGAGAGAATAGCAAGCACCAAGCAATGATGGTGTTTCTAGTTTGGGCTATGTTCTAAGCCCATATGACAGATGTGGAGTAGGAAACTAGGATTTTATGAAGTGGGCTGAATTCCTATTGAAGCTCAATTTCCAGAGTCCACTCGGCAGTTTGGCGTTTTGTAAGTGGTAAGCACTCATAACCCCCCACTAATATATATAATAATTAATTAAAGGCCGGATCAGCAACATTAATTTGAATTGCCCAAGCAACTTTTACATATAAATATATAATCCAATAAAAAGAAGGTTTTGGAGAAATGAAAGAAGAAAGAAACATCCGAATTCCCAAGAGTTGCATCCAACATGGAAGGTGACGGAAGGGATGAGTCATGCAGCGCAATGGAGATGGCCAAGAAAGCGTTCAGGCCGCCACCCATTTCTAACATTGATTCCGTTCATTTATAAATACGCTAATTAACTTCCCAACACAACACACAAACTCAAAATTAAAACCATTAACATTAACATTTCTAATAAACGAAACCAACTGAATCAGAATCAGATATAGTAACATTACGTTCTCTAATCTAATGGCGCTCTCTCTTGCTGCTTCCACTGCCATTTCTACTTCTTCCTTTCCAACCTCTGCCTCCAAAGGTAATCCACTCTCTCATTTTTAATTTATCTCCTTTTACTTTCCTTCCTTCCTTCTCGGCTTTAATGGGTGAATTGAATTCTACTTTCAGCTCCGCAAATCGGTTCCATTAATTTCTCCCCAAAACGGACATTGCTCAAACCCCTCAACGCTCAACCTAATCGCAATGACTCTCTTCTCCCTCTCGCTGCAACTATCGTTGCTTCCGGTACCCAACCTTGTTTCAAAATGCTCAATTCTGATTTAGTTTGTTTTCAGCTACCCAATTATGTTGTTTATCATTGAGTTTTTGCTTCCTCGTGAACTTTGCAGAGGTTACCCACACTGAAGAGGAGGATTATGAACGATTGGCACTCGACCTTGAGAATGCTTCTCCTCTTGAAATAATGGATAAAGCCCTCCAAACATTTGGCAACGATATTGCTATTGCTTTCAGGTAATCACTTGTTTTTCCACAAATTGTTTATTCCAATGATCTTGTTACTGGATATAGCTTCATTTGTGTTGGAACTTTGAAGTTATTGTTCCTGAATGCTGTAAATTTGAAATGCAGTGTTTTAGATTCAAATGTAGTGGTTAGATATTGTAACTGATGAATGTGCCGTCTAGGATTTTAATTGAGTGGCTTTGCACTTGCAGTGGTGCTGAAGATGTTGCCTTGATTGAGTATGCACATTTGACGGGTCGATCCTTTAGGGTGTTCAGTCTTGACACTGGTAGACTCAACCCAGAAACTTACAAATTTTTTGATGCTGTTGAGAAGCATTACGGAATCCACATCGAGTACATGTTCCCCGATGCTGTTGAGGTTCAGGCGCTGGTGAGAAGCAAGGGACTCTTTTCC
>JASCZI010090652.1:100609-111867 GCA_036250425.1 Stylosanthes scabra | reverse complement strand
TGACATCTTCTTCAGTGGGAACTCCAAGAGCGAGTGTGGTTTCGATCTGAGTCTGAAGCTGCCTAAAGGACCTAGTTGCTTTGCGTTGTTCCTCAGCGAGTTGCGAGGGCTGGATCTTGTTCATCGCCAGAAGCATCCCGGTGGCTGCAGAAAACAAGAGCGTGGAAGACATGTTAAGTGCTGAAATGGTTGCTCCGCCGTGAGTGTCAGCAATAGCAACCATTGTTGCAGCAGCGAGTGTAATCATGTTGATGCTGTTGAGAAGGAGGTTGTTCCAGTTGTCACGCTGCTCCCCCACGTTTTTGTGAATCTCAGCTCTCTCAGCTACGGCCTCCAAGATTGCTAAGAGCTCAAGGGTGTTAATGTTATCGTTATTATTGTGATGTAACTTTTTTGATGATGATGAGTATGTGGTGCTCATGTAATCTTGAACCAGATCTCTTGAAGAAGGTATCTTTGGCAATGACAGATTGTTGTTGTTATTATTGTTATTGACTCCTCTGGTATTATTTAGCTTTGGGATACGGATTGCTGCGTTTATTAGTCTCTTTGAGGAGATGGAAGAAGAAAGCAGAGTTGAGGGGTGTATGGAAATCATGGAAATGGAAGCCATCATTGAAGGAGAGGTTATTAGCTAGACTACTAAATTAAAGAAGCTAATACTATTCTCTTTATATATATTAGTGAAGGGAAAGGAAGAGGTCAGAATCAAACAATATAATTCTAATTAAGCTAAGCTAAGGAAATTGAATTGAATAAATTAAAGTAAGTCTTGTTGACTGAATAAATAAATAATGAATAAAATATTGATGAATTGGTCGCTTCAAAATTTCCAGGCATTGGCTCAGTTGCGGTCTATTTATCTCACTCATCAGCAGCATGCCATCCAAGTAATTAACTATATATGCTCTGCTTATCTTTTCAGTTACGTGGGTTATTGCTTTTACTTCTTCAATATACCTTCATTGTGTTGAATGCTTGAATTCCAACTAAAATGTCTTTCGCCCAAACTAATTTAATGTGATGCATTCAAATACATAGTTTTGAAAATTATATCAAGTTAGACTAAATCTCTTGCGGACTTAATCAGCATATCAATATTCAAGAATCAGCAGTTTATTGAGAGAATGTATATCATGCATGTAATTGGTGTTTCGTAATACACTTTGATGGCAAAAAAAAAAATATATTAGTATATTACCATGCATTATTTTATTACTTGCATGTGATATTATCGTGACATGAATAATTTACCGTAGTTACTACATATGCATTAACTAAATAACTAATTATCCCGTTATGAAGATAAAGTGTGTTGTCATAAAATAATGTTGATAGTTTTATTTCTGAAAAAAAATCAATAATAGCACTGTTATAGGACAAACACAATTTACTTTTTTGGCTAGTATTTTTAATCAATTAATATATTTTTATAACTTGATATAAAATTAAATCTAACTGGCTAAAAATATTGGTTAATATATATAAATAAAAATAGTTACCTTGACCTTTTTTCTCAATAAAAAAATACTCAAGTTGCTGTATGAAACCAACCTTAATAATATATTATATATGCTCTATGATTGCATATACTAATTTAGAAAAATACCTTCTTGTGTAATAATTTAGTAATGTATTCCCAATTGATTTAAAAATAATATCTGCACAAATACACTCAGAAAAATATATTAAAAAGAATTAGACACGGATAATAAAGATATTAAAACATAAAAATGTCTCCAAAAATTTTAAGAATGCAATAAAATTAACCAAATGTTATATATATTCAAAAGAAAAATTTTAAGTAATTTACATTTTTCTCTTGCACTTGTCATATATTGGAGATAACATTAACTAATTCATATTTTTCCACTTAAAGTATTACTTCTTATCTCTTATTCAAAAATATTTTTTGTTATCTTTGTCACGATTTATTTTTTATACCAATAAACAAATATATACTAAAATAATTATACCTATTAGCTTTTAAAAAGTCATGTTATGTAAAATGGTTTTTTATCTTGATTATAATTAATTATACGTTAGAAAAAAAATCAAACGACGTGAACACGAAAACACGAAGACGTATATAAATATACGAAATACACTTGTCTGTAAGTTTTAATACACATAAAGTAATGCGCGAAATTAAAGTACATAACTAACATAAGAAAACTACATATGGTCTCCGGTGCCGCATCCTCGACGACGTGGAGCTCTGCGGGCCCGCCCTGGTGCTGCTGGCTCGCCTGGCTGCTCAGCCGGTGCAGGTAACACTGGAGGAAAAAAAAATGGGCAGTTCGTAACGATCAGTTAAAGCTAAACAGAATATTGATACCAAACTAACACGTAAACCTGTAAATAAGTCACGGTTAAATTAATAACATCTATTAACACCGTAAACAATAACATCTAATTTAAACTAACTTAAAACTTAAAGTAAATCACCGTAATGAATAAATCACATGTAATTAACAAATAAAAAGACATCTAAATTAAAAACGTAAAAAAAAAAAAACTAACCTGGGCGTGAACGTTATGGGCGACGTGGGAAATATAATTGAGGCGGTACATTTCCCGCCAATCCTCCGTAGCAATCTCCTCGATTGGACGGTCCTCCATGAAGAACACTCAAAAGCTCTCTCAATCTTTTTCTCTGACTTCTCTCTAGAAAATTTCTCACTTCTCTCTCTAAAAACGAACCACTCTCAATCCGAAACACCATGCCACGGATTTTATAGGTTTTTTTTTCATCATCAATCCGTGGCAGGGTGCCACGGATCTTACACAAATGTTTACAAATTGTTCTAAATCCGTGGTGGGACTCAACAGATTCAAAAAATCCCTACACCCTGCCACGGATTCCATATAAATGTGAAACGGTGCAATCTGATCAATTTTGTGATTTCAGTATAATCTGAACAATTTGGTTCTCTTTTAGTGCATTTTGGTAACTTGCACTAAAAAATAGTTATATTCTTATATTCAAATAACCTAATCCTTTATAATTTTAATAAAAAAAAATACTTATATAAATACATATAAATATATTTTTTATTTCTACCTCTTCTACCTTTTGTGAAAAAATCAAACGAACAATACTATATCGATCGAGTGATATTAATTTTCTCATCAGGTACTTAAATTTATTTGATGTGTGAACGGGTTCTTCTAACCCAAAGACGAGAAATTAAATATGATGGATGTGTATGACGTGGGAGAAATGTATGGCCTGAAATAATTAGAGAGCTTTTATTTATTTATTATTTAAAAATGTGAATGTGGATTATAATGCATAGTAGTATAGGTGGAGGGGAAATTGGTCAAAAAGAAGAAACAAATTTTGGAATGTTATATTTAACAGCTCTCCGGAACCGCGGCCATTGGTCTTCAACAACATAAACACTCTCCTCATTCCACGTGACAACTCATTAACTGCTTCCAAATGTGAAGCATGCCCATCTCATATCACAAATTTTAGAACTTCTTATTACATTCACCATGGGATTTAATTAATAATATGTTTAATACTAATTAATTATTAATTACATATTCAGCATGGTCTTGGACGGTCTCTGCTGAAACATACATGAAAGTCAGCATAGGATCATAGGAGGGTGGTGAAACTCGGAGCAAATTAAAACCGCCCAAAGTGAAAACACAGATTCATTTCGTGTTTCAGAACAACAACAAAATTCAACTTCATTTTGGCCAATATATCCCATTCCCATTCTACATAGTGCACTGCTCCTTGTAATTATATATACAAAACTCACATATCTCAATTTCAAATTGCTCTATACAAAACTAATAATATTAATATAGATATAGGTACGCACATGTATAGCACATGGCAAGCCTTATGGTTTCAAGCAAAATCTGTCGTTTCTCCCATGGCAGGACAAGAGCAACTATTAATAATAATGTTTCTAAGAACAAAGTCCACGTGACTCAAATAATAAGCAGAGGTTTGGTGGCAGAATTAGAGCTTTGTCTAAATAGTAGCATTAGTTATAATTACAGTAGTAATAATTCAACTACTATCTCCAGCACCACTAATAACTCTTCTGATATGATGGATGTTGCTAAGCTTCATTTGATTATGGAGGCTGTAGCAGATAGAATAGAATTGCACAAGAATGTTGCAGAACAGCGCAACAACTGGAACCACCTTCTACTTTCATCCGTTAACATGGTGACTCTTTCTGCTTCTGCCATGGCTGCTCTTGCTGCAGCTTCTGCTGCTTCAAGCATGGCTCCTCTCAAGGTGTCCTCCACCATTCTTTACATGGCAGCTACTGGCTTACTCACCCTGATGAACTGCATCCAGCCATCACAGCTTGCAGAAGAACAGCGAAATGCAGCAAGGCTATTCAAGAAGCTTCATGGAGAACTCAGCACAATGCTTGCCATTGGGAACCCCACTGCAAGCGATGTTGAAGATGCAATGGAGAAGGTTATGGCTCTGGATAAGGCTTTTCCACTTCCTCTGTTGGAAGCAATGCTTGAGAAGTTCCCTCAAAGTGTGGAGCCAGCAGTGTGGTGGCCTCAAAGGAAGAAAAAAACTCATGCAAGAAGAAACAAGAATAATAATAATAATAATGGATGGGATGGAAGGTTGGAAGAGGAAATGAGAGAGGTTAGAAGAGTAGTGAAGAAGAAGGACATGGCTGATTATTTGAGGTTGGGTAAAAGGGTGTTGAGGTTGAACAAATTGCTGGCGGTATCTGGTCCAGTGTTAACAGGGCTTGCAGCTTTGGCATTAGCTTGTTCATCACTGAATAATAATAATGGAGCATTGATGGTTGGTGTGATTTGTGGAGCATTGGCATGTGCTTTAAACACATTGGAGCATGGTGGTCAAGTTGGGATGGTGTTTGAGTTGTATAGGGGAACTGCTGGTTTCTTTAAGCTCATGGAAGAGACTATAGAGGTCAATCTGAATGAGAGAGACCCTCTTATGAGAGAAAATGGAGAACTGTTTGAAATCAAAGTGGCTCTACAGCTTGGTAGGACCCTTTCTGAACTAAGGCAATTTACAGATTGCTGTGAATGTGATGATGAGTTTGCTAGCAAGATTTTCTAGTTTACATGCATTTTCTTTCTTTCTTACCATTCATTTGTACTAACCATACAAGTAGTCAATAGGCAATGTACCTCAAGGAAAAAGTGATTTAGATATAAAGAACGTGATTATAATTGAAAATAAATATTATGACTAAATCCTTTTCTCTTTCCATAGCCTAAACAATTTAGACATATAACTTTTGAAAAATTTTAGGTGCTCTATAATTTACAATAACAACATCTAAAATGCTTCCTAATCTTTTATACTCCATTTAATATACCCAATTAATTCAAGGATTAAATTTGTTATGCATATTATTCTTTCGATAATCCTAATACTAAATGTATACAAAATATCTTCCAAGATTAAATCCACTCCAATAAAACTTAAAGTAATAGGTTTAAAATAATAAAAAATAAATCATAGATTAATAAAATAGAGTATAATTATAAATAAATTACATGAAAATTTCAATCACCTAATACTATATAAATAAAGTGTAATATCCTTTAAAGACATACACTTTTTATTTTTAGCCGTACCTCCTCTCTAAATGACATAGAGCTCTTCATTTTTTTTTTCGAAGACTCTTGATCTATTCTCACACGTTAAGTCATCAGCTCTCCTTCTCCCGATTACGTCAGGAGCCTGATTCTTGAAAGTACATTCCATTCATTAGGTGTAGAACCTCCGCTCTGTTGGCATGAGGAACGACATCCCATCAAATTACTCGATATTCCCCGTTATATAAAAAAGAGAGTAGTGAGATTCCCCGTTATATAAAAAAGAGAGTAGTAATAGGTTAATCATTTGATATGTGTCACTATAAAAAAAAAAATTAATAGTGGGTTAGTAATAGATAAATATCACTATATGGACAAAAAAAAAATAATAGTAAGATAGTTATTTGATAAATGTTTAACTTTAATAATTAAAAAGTGTACTATTTAATAAATAGACATAAATATTTATAAAAAATAATATAAATTTTTTTAAAAGTAGTTAAAAAAGTCTTTACATTTTATCTATTTTTATTTCATATTTCTACTATACACAAAGAGACATTAATGGTTCACAAGGGTCTAATTTTAAAAAAAAAACATTAATTTTTAGTTGGTTGATAAAGTATCTAATTTTAATGATTGACAATGGTCTAATTTAATAAATTGACATTAATATCCATGAAAATTAATATGAAATTTTTTTTAAAAATAGTTAAAAATATTATTACACTTTATCTACTTCTATTTTAATATTAATATTATAAGTAAAATAAATCATATATATCATTATACTACTAATTTTTTTTAACTTAGCATGATAAAATAATTTGCCACAATAACTAACGTAAAATAAGAATACTAAATCATTTATTACCCGCGCAACGCGTGGGTTGTATTCTAGTATTAGTTAAGTGATCCTACTTCTTAACAAAAAAAAATGATTTAAATAATTTTTTTTTTTCAATATGAGGTAGAAAACTGCAAGGCTGCAACACACACCAACTCAAGAAATCCGATGTACCCATTCCTTTCGAAAAGTAAGGCCCAACTCAAGAAAAGCCCACAGAGTTAACCAAAACCATTTTCAGCCCACAGTTCTGAGTTTGACTATATGTTGATCTTGACAGTGACCAAAAACATTAGGCCAAGGAAGAATCAGTGATGATCGAGTTGCTGTTCCTCCTCATATTTTGGGAGGCGCTTGTGATTGTAATTCTCCTCTTCAATACCCCTTTCCTGGAGCTTCTTATTCTCACCCTCGATCGCCTCAAGCGTGAGCGGTGGCCCCTCATCCTCAAAACCGCCGCCGCCACCCTTGTTGTCCTCCTGCTTTCCGGCGTTTACGCAATTATCAACATTCAGAAGCATGCTGAAGGCCATGCTCATCTCAATCCCACCGATCAGCTTCTCATGGCCAACCACCTTCTCCAAACCACTCTCATTGGTACTATTCATTCATCTCTTCTATTTCCTGATTTCAATGCTCTTCCTAAACTCATTGCTATCCTTGCTAATTTGCAGGTGTCGTCCTTTTTCTTGCACTTATCATAGAGAGGCTACATCACTACACGACAGAGCTTCGGATTACAAGAGAGTGTATTGCCGCAATTAAAAAATATGAGGCAACTAAAGCATTGCAACAAGAAAGAGACAAATTGAAATTGAATTTTGTACAGCTAAAATCTGATCTCAACTCAAAAGCTAAAGATGTTGCTGTTGCAGAAGCCAATTTAACTGCCTTGAGAAAACAATCTCAGGGGTTTCTTCTTGAGAACCAACGCGTACTTGAGGAGAATCACAACCTCCGCAAGAAGCTACGGGTGTTGGATAGGAGATTGTCACACTCAGATTCCAAGAAGAATATGTAGGAAAACACAGCATATGCTTTCTCATCTCCTGGAAATTTTGTGAATTTTTTTATGTCATGACACAAATATAGTGCTGATTTGGTTGTTAGGCATACAGGTAACTTTTAACTCTATCACCACTTAAAAGATTTGACGGTAACTTTAGTTATTTTGGTTACCTAATTTTGCTAGAATTTGTTATTGAATTTCACTTCCATTTTTCACTTGTATATGCTTTATCTCAACTTTAAGGAAATTTATTATCATCCACTTAGAATTGTTACTTACATATATATACAGTAATCAACTTAAATCTAATACTTTGATTAATTAGTTTATGTCACTCCATTTTATGAACATTTTTCCTTCACGTTCTTAATTTTCAATATCTTATATAATTTTTTTTAACTATCAAGGTTGGTGCTATTAATCAATAAAAATAAAAAATTCACTTTTGTGAGAATTAGTGAGGGAGGTAAAGGTGAAAGCACAAAGCAAAGCAAGCTAAAAATTGTGTTTAGGGAATCAATTTTCCATTGTGGAGTAAACATTATAAATAGTAACTTATTATAGCAGCAATCAGAGTGTCTGCTGAAGTAACAATGGTTAATATTGGGTTCATGAGAAACAAACAAACAATTCTCTTCTATAACATTGTAAACAGTGTCTGATCCACAATGCTTTGTTTTTCCATTAGGCTCTTGGCCAATGCTACTTCCACTGGAGCACCCTTCAAACTCGTTCACCTCATTGCTTCTCACACTGATCCACCCATCATCCCATTGCCAAGCACCAAACATCATTGTATCGTCTCCACACAACCCACGAATTCTGTCTCTAGGACTAACAGGACTCCACGAACAACAACAATCAGGTGTTGCTGTCTGTGTAATATCCTGCTCTGTCTCCATCTTCTCCCAAAATTCTGGATCCAACACACTCATTGGAGTATGCAAATCAGAGCCACCCAACTCGAGTTCAAAATCAAAATGCTCCTCAACTGCATAAACAAATCTATGCCCAAGAAGCTCCTCAACAGACCACCTCTCGCAAGGCTCCCTCTTGAAGCATTTCGCCAAGAAATCCCTACCTTCCTCGGATACATGGCTTGGAATTTCTGGCACCTCGTCGGAGAAACCAATCCGATAAAGCACAGTAACAGGGTCATCATCACATGCATAGTACCAGGGTGGCTGCCCTGTTATCGTCTCCAAGACTGTACACCCAAGTGCCCACACGTCAGCAGGGAACCCCTGCTCCTCCCCACGTGCCACTTCAGGTGCCATGAATGCAGGCGTCCCTGCAATCACGGCCCCACCACCAGAACCCGCCACCCTCCGAGAGTAACCAAAATCCGCTATCTTGGCTCCTTGCTCTGTCACCAAGATGTTCTGCCCCTTCACATCGCAATGCACTATTCCTTGGGAGTGAAGGTACTTGAGCCCAAGTAACATTTGATGCGTGTAACGCGCCACCAGAGCCAAGCTTAAGCCACCCTTGTGCCTCCGAACAGCGTCGGCAAGGGTTCCCAGAGGAGCGTACTCCATGAAAATGTTGTAAAACGAGGCACCGTTCTCTAGCGTGACATCACAGCCTTTGTAGGCCACAATTTGAGGAGAGTTGAGCGTGGAGAGAATCTCCTGTTCTTTCTTGAGGTGCTCCGAGCGGTGTAAGTCCGCTGACTTGACGGCAAAAACGTGAGGAGAGTGGATGGTGGTGGCAATGGAGACGGTGGCGGTGGAGCCCCGGGCTAGGGTGTTGCCCCTGCTCCACTCCATTAGGTATATGGCTTGGTTTGGTAGAAGCAAGTGCAGGCTTCCATGAATTGAATTTATATATATATAGAAAATTAACTAGTAATGGTTGTAATAAATGTTTTTTGTTTTCTCATAACATTTGGTGAATTAATGTGTCTACTCTCTAGTCTCTACTGTCTAATTGGCGGCACAATGTTCAAGCTTGGTTGGGTTGGAGTGGGAGACACGTGTCGAGAAGAGAATGTTTGTTGTTGTTGGCCGGCTAGGGCCGCGAAAATCATGCACACAAAGGCGGACGGTGCACATGCTCTCGTGTTATCCATCGCCTCGACTAATCAGTGTGGGCCGGATTGCTGCCATTGAAGTGAAAGCCGAAACACTACTGTAACCGCCAATTGTTGGCCATTGGGACGGTTGATTGATTTTAATTACAACATCTCGAAAGCACAGCCGCCTTTGACACTTTTCATGGTCATAGTTGGTCACCATAGTCGATATATACGCATCACATGAACCAATAATCTTTACATTCGGTGCCCACCCATCACCGACTCCCTACTAATAGTATGACTTAGATCACGCTCTAGTAGAGTCAACCTTAGTGCCTTCGCATCTTTGCACTTATTTTGCTCATCCCTGTTTAGAACACATTTTACGAAACAATTCTACTAACTGATCGCTCATGTGTCATGTCATCCTGCTTCAAACCTCAGAACCATCGCCAATTCACTATCTAATTTAACAAATTCCCACCTGCGATATATTTTTGGTAGCGTTCTTATTTACAAAGGAACGTTATCTACCAGGAAGGCAGGAACTACTCACTATTATTATCTATCAAGTTCGTATTATCGTTATTTTGAAAGCGCACGAAACTAACGTAACTGTTTGGTCCTTCCATTGAATATTTGAATGCAATTATTTTAAACTAGTCGTGCTTTTTACCATGGAAGCATCTTCAACATAAGAGTGCATGCATACATAGTCCAGGGGCTCATTGATGGCCAGAGTCCCACACCTACAACTAACATGGACACTCTTTTAAGTCGCATTAATATATACAAAAGCATTGCTTGATAGAGCACCCAAACTACTAGTAGATAACAACAACATTCCTCTACGCTGCTTCGGCGAATCCAACTCTCCCTTGGCCAAAATCAAAGACGGTGTGATAGCGCCCCATGAACACATCTCCAAGGATCCATAGAGGGCCACGTGGAGGAGGAATATCAATTGCAGTGAAGCCACTAATGCACTGAGCTGCAACACCTTCGCCAACCTTGAGTATATACTGAACACACCAAAAAAATAATTAAATATTTATGGCAAAACACAAAACAGGATAACCATTCCTGTATAAAAAGAACCCAATAGGTTTTTTAGTACATACCTCATCCGGGGAAAGGTCAAAAGTTCTTCCACCAATACTGAAGGAAATGGTAGGCATTTTAGACAAGTCCCCACAATCAACAGATGATTCTCCCATTGGGCTAGGCATTTTATCACAAAGCTGCATGCATCAAGTACAATACCGTTAAGAGGTGAAGAAGTATAAGATTAGATTACCCGAGAACAAGACATGATCAAGAAACCTTAACTGACCTGATTGGCATAGTTTAGTATCCGATCTTGTGTCTGATTCTGGCTGAGCTGGCTCCGCATCCAAACAACTGCCATCTCACATGCAGAACAAGCAACACCACCGCCGGCTGATCTTCTTTCAAGCTCATCAACCACACTCTCGATGCCCCCACTAAAAGGACCACAATTTAAATACAGATGAGTAATGTGACAAACCAAGTACATTAATTTAATATACAGCAGTATTTAGATTGCTGAAGTAAAGAATTTGGTGAAAAGAAAATCCTTTTTAGGACTTGCCTAACACCCTGTGTCCCATCAAAAGTGCACAATCCAATTTGGGAACATATCTTCTTTGGAGGTGTCTGCAAGGCAAAAGCAAAACCAATATTTTAAAAAATAAAACACATAATTATCTAATGCATGCCAACAAGAAATTCAGATTGCACTCACATCGGCCGCAAGCAAGTCTATGATTATCTGACCATATTGCGCAACAACG
>JASCZI010090652.1:79872-100599 GCA_036250425.1 Stylosanthes scabra | reverse complement strand
GGCTTACAACTCCTGCTGCTCCAATTGCATGATTTATCATAGTAATCACAGTCTACAAGAACAATTAATTATTTAAACTTCTAATTTACATTTGTCATCCACCCTTCATTAACTCCAGAAAAATATTTGAACAACAAAATTGCAACCATGTTTAGAGTACTTAATTTATTCATACCGTTGGACCTGCCAATAAAGAAGTCCCTGAGTCTGCTATAGCTGAACAGCCGTCAGCACAAATTCCTGGACAGCAATATGATCAGCTCAGTATAGTGGAACTTATATCGTAAACCATTTATTAAAATGCAGTCATGTCATAAGAAAAAATAATAGAAAAAAGCAAAAGAAAAAACATTATTGTCTTCACATACCAGTGCTCTTGTCGCCAATAAGTATATCTCCCATATCAAACTTCAGGGGAGAAAAAAAGGCTAACAGTTAGTAAAGAAGAAAAGCAAAATTTTTAAAATGCATTGTAATTTTTAAGAAAAATGACTATATTTAATGATTAACCTCCCAATATCCTTTTCTTGACACAGGCACATAAGTGTGCTTTCCCTTGTAGTGATTTGGATCAACACCTCCAAAAACAAGTTCGCCCCCATTCTCTTCCTCTGGGTTACGATTCAGCCAAAATGAAAATACCGGTTCCTTAATAAGACCTTGATCAAGCATATTGTACCTGTGACACATTATATCTGATAAGAAAACAGGAATTATATGAACTTTAAAAAATGAATAATCAAAGTTTGGATGCTAGCAGTACCACACTGGAACAGCATTTCCAACTGCTATCTCTTGAAACCCAAGTCCCAATATACCATCAAACTTGGCCACCAAAAATGTCACACTAGGCTCTCTATTTGCCTCAATAAATTCCTGGTTGAGATCAAAGGCCAAAAAAGGGTACTCTCTCACTTAATAACGCATAAAATGTGAAAAAGCCAAGCACATCACACCCATGTCTATCAGCATGGAAGGGGTTGAGGATCAGCATACCTGATTCTTCACAACTATGTCGCCAACTTTGACATTGTCGTAGCTAAAGAAACCAGAAATTGCTCCAGTACCATATTGAATTGCAACAGCGGTCCCTAAATAACATAAAAGGTCGCATCAGAAAGAAAGAGAACATGGCAGCATCTATGACACAAGCACACAATGTCAAGTGATGGCTGAAAATAGAAGCACTATTAGTTGATCAAAGGAATACATCATTTCCTCCCAATAAATAAATAAAATTAAACAGCCTCAGTTAGATAACTAAACAGACAGTAAAAGCTTGAAACAGAATCTAGTAAAACAGTCAAGATTTAAGCTCTTTATAGGAAGAGGGGAGAAAAAAACCATTCTTCTTATAGGTAGTCGATTTGGCAGACTTGTACTTTGAATGGAAGTAGCATGCAATCTGCACCAAATAGCAAATGACACCAACAATTCAAGTAAATCAAAGTGCCACTACTGCAGATTATATATTATATGAGTGACGAAACGAAATAGCTCACCGAGAAGGTACACTTGGACGAAGGCACCCACAAATTAGAACTGCCGGTGTCAAAGATGACAGAGAATTTCTGAGGAGGGGTTCCAATTGCTATTTCACCATAGTACTGAGCATCCAAGTAATTCTTTAAAGCAACAATGTCGGTTTCATCGTTGCCACCGAGATTGTTTTGGAGATGGTGCTTTCTAATGGAAGCACGCAATGCCTCATCATTGGACCCCAATCGAGCAGCAAGCCGGTTATTGGCGTCAGGCTTAATCTTTTTCAGTCCAATCCTTCGCAAACCATCATTTGGCGCACTCAAGACCACAGATAGCAACAGGGATGACGCAAACAACCATAACACAATCGCATTTGCCTTGTTCCCCATGTTAAACTGCTCCTCCAAATTGCAAAAATAAATTATCTAACAAAGGCATGAGCAATTGAGCATAACACTTCAAATATTATTTTGCGTGTGTTTTCAGTACTAATCTATTCTCTGTAACTAGACTATAAACTAGATCCCTTGAAGGACTAGCCAAACAAAAACCTAGACAATGACATGCATGCATGCATTCAAATTCAGCTGGCATAAACAGGATATCATGAACAATTACAAGAATATAAATAAATGTGCTAAGATAATCTATAACTTACATAGAGAATCTGCGAACAAAATAGAATAACGATCCGAATAAACGAATCGGAAAATAAATAAAAAAACGCAGTGGATCAAGACGTAATTGGTGTTAACAGATGATATAAACCTTTGAAAAATCACAGAGAAAAGAAAAGATCACAACAAGAATAAAAAGTATAAGAAAGAAAGATCAATGGAGGAGGAGGAGGAAGAAGAAGGTTACCGAGAGAAGAAAAGGAGATTCGGAGAAAAGAGAAGGCAGTTTGAGTAGCAGAGAATGAGTGACACACCTTCTAGTCCTTCCTAATGCTGTTTTATTCCTTCCTTTTCGCCTCGTAACAACGCTTTACTGGAGTTGTGGCGGTGCAATCTTTATATCGGGACCGTTCATACGTGATTAATCTTGGGCGTACATCAGAAAGGATAAAGAGAGTGCCACGTAATCACGGATCACGAAGGGCTCGTTCAATACAAAGAGAAACGGACGGTGGTGATGGAGTATCCGAGTGGGGTAGGTCAGCAGCATAAATGCATGCCTAAAAATTAGAAAATGATGGGCGCTTGGCTTCCTTAACACACGACACGACCAAATTTTCTGAGTCCTGAGTCCTGAATCGTGTTTCATTTTTTTTTTTTTTGTGACTCACTCGTGTTTCGCTTGGTGATGAACACAAAATTCCGATAGGCAAAAGCTATAATGAAATTCATATTTTTGGGCCCAAGCAGCATCTCATCTTGGTTGTTCATTAAGTTAATAATATATTGGGTTTAATACTCATGGGCCTCTGTATTCAAATGAAAAATAATGAGCCGATACAATGTAAAGAACCCAAATTATACTGTTAATTGGACTCACAGTTGTTGGAAATTTGGAATTAAGGAAAAAATTCATCTTCAAAGTGTTAAGCTTACGTCCAAAAATAAAATACCAAGCCTAATTCTCCTATCAATCAAACCAACTTTATTCGCATTTAATGATAATAACAAATTTTTAAATGAAATTAAAATTTAGGATAGCTTAATCTTTTTTATATATTTTAAATTAGTAGATATTATAATTTTCTTATTCTAAAATTAAATAACAATGAATTAAATTTTTATATATAATATATAAAAATAATTTAATATTGTACACCTCTATATATCTTTTATTTTTTTTATTCTATTTGAGGTATATTATTTTTATCTTATACATAATTATTTTTATGTTATCATACGTTATATTCATGTGTTTTGTGGATTTTTTTTACGCTAATATTTATATTTTTCTAGTTGCAAATGAAATATATAAAGATGTATATATAAAAATATATCTAGTATCATCGTATTATATAATATATATTTATTGAATTGTTCCAAATGATCATGATTTTGTGATAGTATTCACAAACTATTTTTCCTTTTCACTCTCAAGAGAACAACATACTACAACTAATCATAGATAAAGACTGATCTTCATTATTATTTGGTAACACAAAATGTCTAATTATTATGAATTATTAAATTTAGCCTTGGGATTAGAACAATACAACTGACTTTATATATTACCTAGCTATTAAAGATGCATTTTATCACATTATTTCTCATGTTACAATCTTGATCAGTTGCATGAACTATTAGCTTGATCAATATTTTGCAATAACATGGCATGCATGCCCACTTTTAGAATTAACTCTTCTGATGGTAGACTATAACAATTGGTCATTCCATCGAGAAGACATTTAACTCAAACTCTATATTCTTTCCTCAGCACAAACAAAATTAGAATTTAAGTAATTCTTTTTAAGAAACCTTACAATTATCTTAATGTTAACATTAGTAACATACATACACAGCTTGTTGCCCTAAACTAAACTAGGTGAGGATAGCTCCTTGCTTCCACCGAGGTTGGGGAGACGACATGAAATCCAAGTTAATCTTCTCCGTCACATGCAAGCATGTGAACTATTCACATAGGATGATATTGTTAATTTAATTTCGCAGCTTGCACAAGATATATTAATTAAATTATACAAGTCACCAGGTTCATGGGGATTGAATCAAATAAAACCATAAAAGCAGAAGAAGACCCATGTGTACGGTGGATGGGTACGGTGATATCGTGGAAACAGCAATCGTTGACATGTATGAATAGTGTAAATGCAATCACATGATTGATTGGTTTTGATCTCAATACTTGAATAGTACGTAGTAGTTCAATTTCATGTCATTAAGGCAGCAGTATCACGAACGTGATCCCAAATCAAAACCAGCCTCATAAGTCAAAAACGTATCACAAACTTCCAATCAATTCCAAGTCTACCATTTCCTTCACCTCTTACCTACTAATTCTATTCATATATATTTCGTGCATCAGTATGTACAGTTGACCTTAGCTTCCCTATATGTTATTCATAACTTAATAACTGAGATTCGAATTAATTTCTTGTTTATTTCTAATTTTCTACGCACACACAAGTAAATGATGACAAGTCTCCAAGTCTTATTAGCTTTCACCTTAATTTCCTGTTACGTGTCATTATCAAATTCAAATACATACTAGCAAAGGCCGTATTTCTTGACCAATCAGGCAAGGCACTCACTGGATGGTAGGTGATTCAAAACTATCAGTGCAGATGCAGACCAAATTAAATATTATTATTACACTATATTAAAATCTGAAAAGGATAATTTGAAGATGTTTACATTATATTTTCTTTTTGCATGTCTATTTACTCTGAACATTATGTTGAATCCAAATTATTCAAGATCAAATAAATAAACAAAGAATGAGACTTTTATGTTCTAAACCCTACCGTACCGCCATAACGTGGACAACAAAACAAAGTCTATGAGCACTAACCAATTCATTTTCCCTTTCCCACGTAAAACGTTTAAACCCAAAAAAAGAAAAAAGAAAAAAGAAAAAAAAAAGGTATAACCAAAAAATTTGAAAAAGAGAGGAAGTAAGAAAGAAAGAAATTGAATACTCTAATTTCCTGAAAAGCTGCTGACTGTAGCACTGTTGATGATATTGGGATTGGCGTCGGAGTTGGAGTTGTTGGGATTATTATTTTGATGAGCTCCACCGATGATGGAGGAAATGGCGGCTGCGAGTACCGCCGTGAAGTTAGGATCGTTGGTGAGGGCAGTTACCTTGTCGGCGAGCAAGGGATGTTGGTTAGGGTGCAACGGTAGCCTCGAAGCTTGGGAAGAGCCAACATCTTGAGAGAGTTGAAGGCCGGAGAATTTGGATTGGTTATAGAGCGCTTGTGCAATCACTTGCGGCAATTGCGCGTGAGGATGTTGCTGCCTTTGGTGGTACTGCAAAGGCAACGCGTTTGGTTGGTGCGTGAGATCGAGCGTTACCGTTGGAAATGGCGCTGATGCCGACAGTGTTGCCATGCTTGAAGACGGCAGAATCGCTCTTGCCATCATGCTCGAGTTCATTATTCCGTCTGCGCTCGACATTGACCCGGACAGAAGCATGCTTGCCGCTGCCGCCGTCGTCGACGCCATCGCCATCGCTGCAGGCGGCAGTGGGTGGTTGTGCGTGCCTTCGTATGTCGTTATCAAAATTGTTCTATCCTCCGCACAACGTTGAACCTAATTAATAATTAAAAAATAATCAATAAATTTGTTTTTATTTTTCAACTTCAATTAGATTTTATATTTATATCAAATAATTAAGACTTAAGAGCACTCACTTGTTTACGAACTGGGCATCCAACTGCCATGGTGCATCTGTAATATGCTCGAGGACAAGGGTTTCCCTTAGCCATCTTCTGCCCATATTTTCGCCATTGGCACCCATCGCTGATCTGAATTATTATTAATAATTAATTAATTAGTTAAAATTTGAGTTGAATTATTATGCAAAGTAAAAGATAGTTTTGAGTTTTGAGAGGTACCATAGGGGCTTCCGAACGGGCGCGGACAGAGACACGAGCTTTACGCATGGTGGCTTCTGCAGTGGATTGATCGGTGGCAGTAGGGCTCAATCTCTGAAGCTTGTTGGGATTATTATCCCAACCCTGTTGTGATGATTCTAAATCCTCTCCAGCAGTAGTAGTCTCTATCTTGCCATTGTTTTTATGGTTTTGAGGTGTGCTGGATCGAGTTCTTTCTTCTGAAGAAGAATTAGATACTTGATCTTCTACTTCCGCTGTGCCACTTGCAACTAAATCAAGGAACTGTCTTGGTATCATTCCTCCGCCTCCACTGCTACCTCCTTCCTTTTTCTCATCATCACCTCTTACTTTCGCTACCTGAATGAATTAATTAATTAATTAATTGCCAATCAATTAAAGCAGCTTTCTAGAGAGTTGTTCAATTCAATGTATGTGTAGTTAATTAATTAATTAATTACCTCGTGATTTTCTGTGGCTGTCTCGGGAACTTGGTGTTTCTGTTGGTGTTGCATTAATGAGACAACTTGCATTTGCAAATTCGCATAGCTGCTCCTCATATGGGTGAGCGTCTCCTTCAGCTCTTGGTTCTCTGAAATCACACGTCTAAGTTCTTCTCGCACTTGTGCCAGCTGAAACATAAATGTATATCATCTCATCAACTAATTCCGTATGTTATATATAATTCTTAAATTTCAAAATTATATATGCACTTTAACCTTTGAATCGATATCAAACACGTACTTTAATTAATGAAAACAATTTAATAAGTAATATTTTTATTTTAATTTAATTTCGGTTAACAAGTATATATAAATATAAATTTATAACCATAATAATTATTAAAATTTCCGTATAATGACAAAAATTTTCCGTTATGCATCTAAGGAAAATAAAATTTGCCGTAAAAAGAAAAAAAGAAAGAAAATGAAAATACCTGGGTGATCTTGGGGCGCTTATCTTCGTCCGATGAAACCCCATCATCCACCGTAGATTGATCGCTTTTACTGTTGGCAGTAAGGAGTTGCAGACCGGTCTACAATTGATTGCACCCAAGGAAATGGGAAAGAAATAAATAAAAATAATAAAGGTTGAAAGAGATCATAAGATGTGGAATTAAGCATACATTTACGTGGAGATTATTAAACTCGGGAGAGCTTCCATGAGTAGAAATCTGGTTCTTAACGGAAGAAGATGATGTGTTTCTCTCGGAGAAGAAGTCCACCTCGCCCACAACCGCTCGATTGTTATGATGATCGGAGGAGGACATGGATGGATCGGTGTTATTGGCGGGGTTCCCAGAAAAGGCTCCCAAGGTTGGGAACATGGTGGTGCTGACGTGTCTGTTGATGGAAGAAGTATTAGAAGAAGAGAAAGAAGAAGAGGAATCAAGAGTGAGAGCCCATGGTGGTTTGTCCATATAAATAATGAGAATTGAGAAAGAGAAAGAGAAAGGGACAGAGACGTGGAGAAGAAAGAAGAAAAGAGTGACGCAGTCAGAGGGGGAAGAAATGGAAAAAGAGAAAAAGGGTTCACTTGAAAAGTTTGGGTGACTTGGTCTGATTAGTCCTTTAATCGGTGCTATGGGGTCGCCTATAATTTGGGTTAAGCCTTCACTTTTTGCTATTTCCATTAATTCTCAGTATTTATTGGGATTTTATTTTATTTAAAAAGGTTTTGTAATTTATATTCCATTATTTTTCTCTGTTCCCATTGGTTGCGTCACATGGTGCGTCATGCTCGTCCCCCCCTCCACACACGCCTAACACGTACACACTCTCGCCAAATATAGTGTCTTCTCTTCTCATCTCAGTCACTGCTTGCTGTACCTGATTTGATTTGTGAATTTTCGGAGTAAGGCCTTTCAACTTTGACCCATGCTTTCATCTTCCCTTCCCTATATCTATATGCCTCACTATCCTTACAATTCCCTACTTCTTTTAAACCCTAGTTTATATTCTTCCTTAATGTTAAATGGTAAATACTCACCTAGGGTTTTATTAGGATTTAAAATTGAACTATTTTAACTAATTATTTGCTAGAAAGTTAGTATAATAAAATTAAGTGTTTAAATTGTTATTTTAGAAAAGAAGAGATCTAGAGAATTTTAAAGAGAAAAAAGAAATAAATTTGGTGTTGGCTAAAAAATCAGTTCTCGTCAATCTTTTCTTTTTGGTATACATCCCGGATTATTTTAGCTAAATATTTACTATTAGTAAAGCTTCAATAAATTTTCTACAATTTATAAATATATATATTCTAGTAAAAGTTTTGCTACATAATAGGAAAGTTAATCGTCTAAATCTATCATGAATAAATCTGATTAGTTTCAATTCAACAGGAAAATTTTTTACGAAAATCATGGCTGACATTTGACTCAGATTGGGTTTGAAATTCAAGGAGAAAAAAAAGATACTAAACAATTTCATACCATTGGTTTTGTAGTGAAGCTTTCAAAATAATTCATCTTTCTAGTAATTGGGGATGACTTAGTGCAGTTAAGCTTATAATTTAGTACTTACTATTTTATCTGTGTTTCTATTAATAGTAATTCAGCTAATTTTGTAACTTTTACTTAATAAAAATAAAAAAGAGAGAGAGATTGGGATGAATCTCTTAAGGTATGTGTTAATCAAGTCAACAAAAAAAAGGTATGTGTTAATCATAATCTCTTAATTAAGATTTTTTTTTTGTGACTATAATCTCTTAAGATATGCTTGCAGTAGTGTTTTCTGGGATTTGTGAGTTATAAAAAAAAATAAGTCAAATTTAAAAGATTTTCTGCTTTTTTTTTCTTTGCTTTTGTTGTTTTAATTTTTTTGTTAAAAAAAAATCTAGATTCTTAACCAAACCAGGTATATTAATTACTCTTGCACCTTCTACTCGTTCAGAGAATTTTCATTTTATTATTCTACTGACTAACTAATAACATGAAAATACATAAGTAGACGTCAACAGTAAAAAAAATTAGCATGCAGTATAAAAATATATATTAAAATATAAAAACATAATATTTTTAATTTTAAAACATTAAAAATACATAAAAAGAAAAAAAATTTGAAAAATAATAATCTCAAAAGAAACTATAAGAATTAAATTATCAACCTTCTATTTTGATGAATTTCTAGCTAACGAAATAAAAATTTAAAAACTGAAGATAAATATTCCACCACTTCTTAGCTGAATAAAAAAATCATTGTACCTCTCATCAGTCATTAAACTTTTATCTCATACCAAAACCATTTTTTTTAATGGAATGCAACAATCATTTCAAAGAAAACCAGAAAGTGATGATTCTAATATTTTTCTTCGCATGTTCTTGATTTTAGAAATTTAAATTACATGTATATTTGTTTTTCTAAAATTGTTAGTAGCAAATAAAACTTTTTTTTCCCACTATATTATTTTCTCTCTCATCATTAATCATCTTTGTCATCTATACACTCCTCTTTAATTTTAATTTCCAGGCCACCTATTTGTTCAAGAGCCACGCTGCCATAAAAGACTCATTCTTTATGGCGGAAGATGAGGAAGAAAGACTAAGAAGTGTTGGGTGATTGCGTTAATTATGATGCTGGTATAATACATAAAAATGCTAGAAGAAAGGAAGTGTAATGCATCAACCAGAGTAGAAACAATGCAACTTTAAGTAAGATAAATATAAAATTAAGATAAAATTTAAACATAAAATAAAAGAGTTTGATTTTGATGCAATGATAGTGTAAAGTCATTTAATCAAATTCATGTATTTATTTGACTTTAGAAGTAGTAAACTTGAAAATTAATTGTTTTTGATGATGTGGTAACATCTTATTGAATATGTGTAAAACACTTTTACATTTAGGGTGATGTATGAAAATTAAATTCAAAATAAAAAATAAAATGGTATGGATTAAATGTTAGAGTCATTAATAATCAAATTAAAACTCTAACTGGATATTGTTGAAAAGAGAATTCAGAAAAAGAAAAAAAAAAAGCAAATTAAGAGTGTATAGAGAACCAGATAATCCAGTGCTCAATTCTCACCCATGGTATGTATGATGTTAGGACTCTTTATATATTAAAAATATTATGCGGATAGGTAATTTTCTGTGACTATATGTTGTAGGTGATTGAGTGTTTAATTTATTAAAAATATTTTAGATGTTTTATTTTTTTTGGTAATTCAATTATTTTAATTATTTATTTTAATTTATATATAATTATTTTATAATTAAAATAAAAAATCATTTAATTATTATATATTTGGAGCATTGAAATGCTCTTAATTTTTTTTTCCTGTATAAAATTACAAAATGCCTCAGTTGTATTGTTGGAAAGGCATGTGGGGTTGAGTCAATGGAGGATTTGACTGGTTCATAAATGAATGAAGAAAAAAAGCCACCACCGCCCGAGTGATGCGGCGCACTCCACGTGATGAAATTGAACTCTCTGTCTCTTTGACTTTGTTTCTCCTAACTCACATCACGACAATATCTTAAAGAACCAAGTCAACTATTTGAATGGATGGGATTTAGATACTTAGTGTGTAGTCTTGGCCATACATATATCATAGCAACGTACCCTCTTTGCTCTCTAGTGAAAAGAAACAAAAACAAATGCCAGTGGTTTCTTTTTGCAATTATAAGCTTTGACTGTACGTGATAATTTGTAATACTATCAGAAAACAAGGAAAAACAATAGCATATTATATCATGAAATATAATAAAATTTGGATTCGAATTTCTACTTAATAACCTTAGTTATTATACATCTTACAAACTCGCTCTTATCTCAGCTTTCAAGCTGAAAAAGTATGATTTTCCCCCTTTAGATTAAAAAAAATAATAATAAAGAAAAAAATAGATGTTAGTTAGCTCGTTTGGTAAGAAGTGAATCTTTAATTATTAGGTTAGGGTAGCAATTGAATGGAGACCATTTCTTCATTCACTGAAGATATAATAATTAATTAAGTAATAATTTATCGTCTTCCGTCATTGTATTACGATTCAGTTTGAAATGTGAACCCGTTATGTATTATAAATGTTGTATAACTTGACTTTTATATACTTATAAATAAAAATAACAGTCAATGCTTGCTGCTTGTACTGATATATAGCTCATAATAATATCACATATATATATATATATATATATATATATATATATTATGATAAAATTTAGGGAGCCTATAATTTGTTAGTCAATAAGTGGTTAATAGGCTTTTTTCTTTTTTTCTCTCTCCTCTTTTACCATATATTATTTCCCTAATTACACTCATTGGCTCCCTATTAGTCCCTTAATATTGGTTCCGTAACATTACTCATATATTATTGGCTCTCAAAAAGCGGCTAAGTTTTTTATGTTCTAAAAAGTAACTGATAAAGAATCATATGATGATCGTTTGATAAAATAATTTAAAATTGCTCTCAATAAGCAGAAGTCACACATATTGCGTTTGGTAAATTTATTTGATAGTTGCTCTCAAAGTAATAAATTACTACAATGATCTTTTTGTTAGTATGTGATGCATTAATATAAAATTAAATATAATTATTTAAGGATAAAATTGATTTTTTATTAAAATATAAGGTTAATTGGTTATTTTACTTTTTGAGGAGCCAAAGCTAGCTTTGAAAAGCTACTCTTGAGGGCTTTCAAAAGTACACCCGCTCTCAAAAGTCGGGAGCAAAAGTTCCTTAGTTTTATGAGTTACCAAACACAAAAAGATAGCTCCTCAAAGCAGGAACACATGACCGAAAAGCTTTACCAAACCCACCCAAAGCTTTACCAAACCCACCCTCAGTAGCACCGCGAACTTACTCAACCGGTATTTCAGATTGACCATGGTAATTAATTAGATAAAGAAAAAGGAAGGTATCGGAGGAATTACTTGTTCAGTAAAGCTAGCAGTTGTAACAAGCTAAGCATTATTTCAGAATTACAAAAACTAAATTTGAATTTATTGCAACCTCGACACGTCGTTAATCATGAACTTTAGTTAATATAGTCCCTTTAAATGGCCTTAATTTTTCTTTTGAATATAACATGGATTCCTTACATACATGTTACATGACAACAAAAGAAAGAAATAAAGACATTAATATCATTTACCTTGATTACTATAATAAGAGATTATAGAAAAAGAAGAGCTCTTAGGTTGTTAGTTCAATTTGAAACAGATGGAACTTCACCATCAAAGTGTTGAACAAGGAAGCGTCGTTGTCCGCTGAACATTGACTCTTCAATAGTACATGCATAAAATATTCGTTTGCCCTCTCACTATATGGCCCTCCTATATATATAAAAACCAAACCAAAAAAATTAGACTAATATATATGCACAACGCACATTTTTGTGTGTATACATGTCTTTTATACACTTCTTGTTTTTAGTTTTTATTTTTACTTTTTTTCTAAACCTCCTGACTAATTTAAACTCAACCCGAACTTGATAATTGTGCACCTGAGTGTGGTGAGTGAATCGATCTTTTTAGCAGGAATAGTTATATAAACTAAGTTTTAAACGAATCACATGGGTTGCATATAATATAAACGTTCACAGTTCGTTACTCTAGTTACGTCAATTTATTTTTCCTATTTCGACCTAACTCGTGGCTTTTAGGACTCAGTAATATGATATATATATATATCCTCCACCAATTCACACAACATGCACGAGATTATTGAGGGAAATTAAACTTGTGTCTGTGTTCAAACTTGCGGCGCCCATAGAGAAAAGTTTGGAAGAGATGGATGGATTTATTTTAAGGGTGAGAAAAGGGAACGAAATTGTGGTATCCATTCTCCACAAGAAAGCTAATTAAATTATAATAATAGAGAGCAGCTTTATAACGTGGTTTTAAGTAGTTTGTTGCTGTTTCAGATTTGGGTCTCCGGCCTTATTAATTAAGAGCAATCACAACACGAACCAGTAGTTCAGTTAGTTGGTCATTTTAATAGGGCATTATATTAGCGAGGTCAAGACAAGCAAAACATACATTGTTGATTGTTCTAGTAAAGATTATCGTTATGACAAATCCTCATCAGGAACAGGAACTATATATATATATATATATACGTAACCAAATAGTTTCAAATGGTGGTGTCGGTTGGATTTTGAGTTGACGATCGAATGGTGTCCCGCGAATTCTACACGGCAATTGTAGAAATTAATACGAATTGAAGAAGAAATAATAATAATAATAATAATAAACAAAAAAAAAAAAAAGACCAATTCCGATAAAAACAATATGACGAATTGCATGACCGCACAGCCATCAGTCCATCACTGCGCTCACACTTTTCACACTGTCAAGTAGGGATTAACCAACTAAGTGTAAAGATGACAATTAAGATGTCCATGACGTATTACTTTAAACAATTCACTCAAACTATTTATCTTATTATTTTTAATTTTGTATTTCCGCAAATAGACTTTTTGTTTTTAAGTAAGGATAATATTAATTAATCAAAAGGCCTAAATATTTAAATGGGCTAAAAATTACACATGTCTACTTAAGCTTCTCCCATCTCCCATCCATCCACATTGTAGTTTATTTGGTTCAAGAAAGAAATGTTGTAAGCTTTCATGAGTTAGAAATTGGATGAATGCAATATAACTAAGACAACTGCTATTGGGATCTTTGACCGTCAATTTTTTCTAATAAAGCGTTCCCATACTTTGACTTTTTTTAATGAGGATTTATTTTTAAGAACAAAAAATAATTTTCTGCTATTACAATTACTTTTCAAACCTTATTATTATTATTACTATTATTCCACAAGAATTTAGCAGATTTTCCACCAATTACAGCACATATATGTTCTGAGTTTAGACAAATTGATCAATGGCGACCAAAAAAGTCTCATTGGTAGCTGATACATTATTATTGCTCCTCACTTTCAAACTCATATACAACTTGCATGTTCTAATGGATCAAGCTAAGCTAAAAACTATCGGAAAACAACAAAAGTTTCCTTTTCATTTATGTTTCGAAATTCAACATGCTTGTCTATTGCATGTATTTAATTTAATTAGCCCTCTTATTGTTTTTCTTTTAGTAATGTAAAAAGAACTTATGATCACACGCATTTTGACTACTATAGCTACACCTCAATGAAATTTCTATATGTTCACTCTAATAACGGTCTATCCAGGTTCGTGAACACATTTAGAATGGTGAAAAAGAAGTGTGAACTTTGAGATAAGTAGTCATACTTCGGGGATGAAATGAAATCATACTTATCTTGGAATACACCTACTACTCATGATATCACAAATTAGAATATAGACAAAGAAAACTCGCCTGAAAGAATGAGAAAATTATTTCTCTCGCGTCCATTTTATATCTGTAAAAAAATTACATTATTTTGCTGTAGAAGAAAAAGAAATCAACCTGAAAAATAAGAGCGAGAAATAAGTGATAACTTACTAGAAAATGATTATTAGAATATATAAAGATGATTATTGATGCGTAAAGCTCATCTAGCTTATCTCTAGTAATATACATGTGAAATCATTTAAATAATTTTAGGTATCTTAAATTCCACGTATCAATAATTAATTCATCGTGAATTACAACTTTATTTAAAAGTTTGCCACTTATCACTAAATTAATACATATATCATGTATAATTTGAAATTTAGCATTTATTTTTTTTTTTTATTAAATTAAACAACCTTCAATCCTAAATATCATAATACATTCACTCCATTCTCATACGCATTAGACTTGACCCTTGGTGTAGCATTTAAAAGACAAATAATTTGCCATCTAAACTACAATTTCAGCCACAACTCAGCATCTACTTAAGTGGACAAGCTAGCAAATTACTTGACAAAGCCTAGACAACTTTCCAATATTTGGACTTTGGTTAACTTTTTTAATGGGATCTTAAGGTTAAAAGTTGTCTTAACTGTTCATCAAATATGGGCCTTTTTTTATCATTATCATCAAATATGGGCCTTGTATTGTACTTGTGTGATGTTAGGAATTTTTTTGCTTTTGGGTCTTGTGATGTTGGGAATCTTGAGACTTTCTGTATGTTTTGTTTGGGCTCCTTATTTTGGTGTCCAAATCCTTTGAAGTGTTCTGTCCAGAAAAACAAAATTCCTTTGAAGTGTTCCTTGTGTTGCAAGAAACATGAAGATTAAAGAGAGCAAAAAAGAGCAACTAAAGTAATTAAAAGAAGAGTCTACGGGTAAAAAAAAAAAAAAAGCAACACAAGCGGCATCAGATATTATTCTGTAACACTTTAATTAATTTGTTGACTACCCCTTTTGATATTCAGAAATGAATCTAAGTACTTGTCCCATGCCAAATTCAAACTGTCATCTTCAATTCATTATCCTTTGAAGGAAACAATAATAATAATAATAATAATGTTACTACTCATTATTCAGTACTCATCACTTGTGCTCTTGGCTAGAGCTAAATCCAGTTTGTGCAGGACTTCATGCGCTGGCATTCCAATCCAATATCCCTTCGGCATCGACGATGGTTGCGGCAGCCCTGAATACCGACGCATTCTGGTTTGTTCCGGTGAAAGCCTTCAGCTCAGAACCCCTTCTGGTACATACACTGTTGAGAACCTTAGCTACGATGATCCACACGTCATTGTCACTGATCCATTCATGTGGAGGTGCCAAGATGGCCAGAACTACCGTCCTGCATTGCCATTCAGTTTGGACACTAGCACACGCTTCAAGCTCTCTCCTCAAAACGAGTATCTCTTCTTCAATTGCAGTGAAGAGAGTGTTATCATTCGCCCCAACACCATCTTCTGTGAGCAGTTCCCTGAACGGTGCGATTCTTCTTGTGACAATGCTAGCTATCTCTGCAGGCACATGCCTGAGTGTTCTTTCATTATGAGTGGCAGTTCTTGCTGCTCTTACTCTCCTAAAGCAACTGAGTCTTTGAGGCTCATGCTCAAGTATTGTACTACTTACACTAGTGTTTATTGGAGGAATCTTGGTTCTCCTCACCCTTATGATCGTGTCCCTCAATATGGGATCAGAGTCGATTTCAATATTCCGGTAACTACCCGGTGTCTTCAGTGCCAGGATCCATCCAAAGGAAATGGAACTTGTGGATTTGATACACACACAGAGAGTTTCATGTGCCTTTGTAACGATGGAAATTCCACTACTCATTGTAAAGGTATCTTAATATCTCAACACTTCAATTTATTGTAATTCTAAAGTACAGATGTTAAATGGTACATATGTACAAATATGCTAGATTTGATAGTCAATTTTATCTGGCACATCTTTTCATGTGCACATGCATTGAAGATCAATGGCTACCTGTATCGAAGATAGCACCATTCAATAATTCTATCCTTTTTTTTTATTAGTAAAGTAATGATCATGATTTGGATCTTGTATGTTATTATTTGGCAGATTATGATGTTGGACAACATAATAGGAGGGCACATGTAATTGCAGGTTCTTATTACCGCTAATTAAAGTTGTGAGAATTAATTACTGTTGATGACAAAGTTTTTCAACATAAGATGAAAATTAGGGTAATGTATTATTGTGGCTGCAGGAACAGTAAGTGGCATTTCGGTTGCTGGGGCATTTGGAATTGCAGCAGGTATCTTGTACTTGAAGAAAGTGAGAGCTAAAGCACCAGTAACATGTGGAGTCCAAAGCAATGAGAACAGACTCTTCTGATTAAACATTATATTAATTAATTATTTATTTAATTAAACTTGTACTTGGTTTCTACGTGGCATCTTCATGTATGTATTTGATGATCAAAAGTATATTGAATCCAAGTGTTAACAATTTTCATCCCTCTTCTTGTGTTGTTAATTACAAATACAGGCCTCAAGAGGAGGAAATTTGAGAAATGAAAGTAATCAATTAACATGCTCTGCCAACAACACAACTTAAGGGGCCTGAATTGAGAGTTATTGCTGGCACCAAGCGAGCTCTAACAGCATTAAAAGATTGAGTAAGAGAATAATTTGGGGCACAACTCCCATACCCAGATGGCACAAAATATGCACCATTTACGAATTTATCCTTGCTAGACCTCCATTTCCAGTTCTTCCAGCTTTGCTTCGCTTCTCTCTTTGTAATCTGTCATCCAATAACCAATAATACAATACTACTTACTCATCAATTGGTACATTTTATTAGGTGTTACACTTTTAATTACAGATGATATTTACATAAAATTATAGATGTCAAGTTAAATAAAGTAACTTTGAATTATGATCGCTTATCTGCAATTAAATTTGGTTGCTACCTGTTTTGCATTATAGTCATTTGGTGCTATATAATAGTTCCCTTCGCTTAAAATGGTTGGATTAGAACTCCCTCCTATAGCATACATTTTCCACTCATCATACCGGTTGTTCACCACATGGGCGTAACCAAATCTTACCCTGCATGCATGTTCGTATACATATATAAGTAATTTGAAATTGCTTTCATAATATTATACATAAAAATCATTATTCTCTTCATCACCTTGGCATCCTTTCAGTTAGGCCACTAGCAAAACGGTTGAAGGCTATTGTTACCTTCATTATTTTATCTGCAGTGTATTGATCATTGTGTCCTAATAACATAACCTGCAATAATAACCACGTTATCATTACTCAAAAGAATTATTGAATAATGTGATGAGAAATAAGTAACTAATTTGTGGTTATATATATATTACTTTGTCATGCTGAGTGAAATAGTTGTTAGAAATGGTAATGGCAGTTGAAGCATGAATAATATCAATTAGTCCATCAGCGCAACTTGCGAAGAAGCAATGATCAACCCAAATATTGGATGATGAGAATATGCTGATGCCGTCACCATCGGAGCCTTGCCGGTGGCCAACATGCTCAGGGCTACTTCTGACGAGGCCAGGCTTACCCGGTTTACAATCATGGATTCTAATTCCATGAATAATCACATTGCTAACACCTTGTATTGTAATGCAAGGACCATTTGATATCTCAACTCTGGCTCCTCTTCCATCAATGGTCTTGTAGCTATTAACTATGAGTTCATTCTCAAGCTTAATAACCATGTCTCTCTCGAACATTATCCAGAGTGGCTCCCATTGGATTGCACCATAACGAAGTGTGCCCTCTCTTGGATTCACTGCATCATCTGAAGGATCGGTTACAATGTATAATTGACCATATTTGCCTCCAATGGAGTCTTTGCCAAAACCAATTGCGCAATTGGCCAAGGCGTGTGGATTGGCGGCCCAGTTATTAGTCTGGGCTCGGCGGCAAGAGTCTATGGTGTTGAGGAGGTGCGATTTATTATTATTATTCTTGGGAGTCTTGTGGAGATAGTTTGAGAGAAGTTGGGTTGTGTTGTATGCATTAACAAAGGTTAAGAGGAAGAATAATGAAGAAAGTAAGAGGGTTAAGGAGGTGGCCATGCTCTTGTGAAGTTGTGATGTAATTAAGGTTTAGGTAACAAAGGGAATGAATGTCTTTGATTTTAATAGGTGGAGGGAAGGTTGTGCACACACTTTAGGACCTTATACTTCAAATATTCTTTTCACTTTTTCAGGTTTAGTTAACCAAAACGTGCAGCCACGACCTTGGCTTTGTTTGCTGCCTTCTTCATTCACTTGCAAATTTCAGTAGTTGACAATGTTTATCAGAAAATCTAATGTTTGGACGGCTTTACAGTTATCATGATGAAGCAGAAGCACGCTTTCTTGAATAGACATGGCTAAGACGACTAACGTATATTTATTATTTAATTAATAAGTCAAAAACTAATTAGGTATGCGAATTCTGCTCCAAATACTACTTTTTAGTTGTGTTGTTATGTTACGTTACAAGTTTGTCTAATGCAATATGATGATAGGCAAAATTTATTTCGGTTATTCAATTTTGCGGGAAAAAATTAAGCACTCAAGTTTCGGATGAGGGGAAGTACTTGATTTAATTTGTGAATGACACAAGTTCAAATTGAAAATAAGTCCACTACATTTATCCATTCTAGTTCTTAATTCTATCAACTACCTTAAACTAACTTATTCCTTAATACGTATTAAACTTAAAACATATCTAGTGCTTCAACACCTAATTTTTTTAGAATAAAATACCTAATAATTCTACAGCTTAACCTTTTTTTTTTTCTTGGACAAAGTTTTTTTATGTTTTGGACAAGGACAAAAGCTTAACCTATTGGTTAAACAAGGTTCATTTTTTTTTTCTGTATGACGGGGAAACCAAGTTCATTTTATTTAAAGGTTTAGAAGGCCTATATATTTTTCACCAAAGATGGGCAGCACAACAAGGATATTTTGGTTTGAGATCAATACTATTCCAAAAATCAAAATAACAGGCCTAGAGAAGTGTCCCTCCATTACTTTAGGCCTTCTACTCTAAGTTGCTTCTTGAATTTTATGTTACAATTATGTGTTCCAGCGGCAAAGATATTTGCCTCTAAAGGAAGCCACACAGATTCCACACAGGTTCGATTCCCAATGGAGAAAAAATAGAACCTATAAGTTAAAGGGGTGGGATTTGGGATGGGATAAGTGTATAAAGGCTTAAGCCCATGAAAAAAAAAGATGGAAGTACCAACAAAAATAAATATGGTACAAAGATGGGTTTGATCATTTAAAAAATACTGATATTAAAATGATGAGGCAATGGCCAAGCGGTGGAGGATCATCTCCTAAAGAAGCTGCTACATATGAGAGGTTGGTGGTTCGACCCCTAGCAATGGAATGTGAATTAGTATTGGGGCCTTGGGGATGTCCAATACATGAAGAAAAAAAATGATGTTTTTGGATATAATTAACAGGACACTGCTATGGAGAAACCGTTCGATTGGATAAAGGAAATGTTGATTAGCACATTAATGATTTAATCATGCCATAAACGTGCCTCCCCTCAGCACGTGCTGTGGGGTTTAATAACTTGCATAGTAAACAAGTCTTCGGATAACGGTTCACGAAGTCTATACCAGCAAATAAAAAAATTGCTTTTATTAAACATTCACTAAGATGTTTGAATTCATTCACTTCCATGTAAAGTTGATATATTTGATATGTTTCACTAAATTAACATTTAACAATCATAGTAATTGCATGTGAGTTTCTACTTTAGTTGTAGTTCCATGTTGGCGTATATGAATTTGCATGCTAACTTCAGTTGATGATGAATGATAAACATGACAGTTAGCATATACACCATGGTGCTTATATACGCAGCAGCATATTATCAATTCAATCATTATTATAGTTTAATACTGTGATGCCAATTGCTGATAAATGATAACTATAAGATCAGATCAGAATTACTCAGAGGATCCAGAATAATATCATCACGTTATTGCATAGAATATATATAAACAACAGGAAAAAACAAATTTATGATAAGAATGAGAATTGAAACATGATGATGTTGTTATTAAAAAATAGTTATGCATAGTTGCACATTCCATAAGCACAAAACTCTCCCTTCTTGCACCTCTTGCCGCAGCCACCACAGTTTCTTTTGTCATAGTATGTATTGACACATTTGCCCTTGCAGCAAACCTCAGTGTACTTGCACCTATAGCCACACATTCCACAGTTGAGACGGTCATTCTTCACATTCACACATTTCTTCTTGCAGCAGTCAGGGCCAGGGCTGTTCTTCATCCTGCAAACTCTTGGATACTTGTTGCATGTCATGTATGCCGGCGGTGGCGAGTAGTAGTAGTGTTGTGCAAGGAACCGGCCGCTTCCCCTTAAAGATAATGATGCAGTG
>JASCZI010090652.1:68640-79862 GCA_036250425.1 Stylosanthes scabra | reverse complement strand
TTCTTCAGTTTCAGATGATGCAACAGCCAAAGAAGATGTAACTATGGCCAATGCTATTGTAGCTGCAGAGAGCATAAATAATGCATTGAAGAGCTTCATGGCCATAATTGGTGGTGATGGTGGTGGAATTGTGACTTAGATTAAGTGCTTTTTATACTGAAAAAAAGAGGTTCAAGTAGTGGAAGTAGAAGGGAGAGTTGACAAGAGGAAACTGAAGTCATAAGTCTTGCTTTTTCTGATTGGTCTAAGTTCAAAACACAGCTTAGAAATTAATGTAAACCAGTTAAGGGGAAAAAAGAGAAAAAGAAAAATCTTTTGATTGCATTTAAAGAAAAGGTAGCTCCCCAAATCAATCTGTTACTACAGTTTGAAGCTAACCATGCAAATGCAATGAATTAGACCACATAATATGTATTAACTGTGGAGTAGTCAAAATTAAGAATTACCCTAGTTAATAAATATGTTACTTTCTCCTAATATTTTCAAGGTTCATTGAAACTTGAAAGTGGAAGGTTTAGCTTAAGAGAGGAATAATATCCGATTTTGTTATTGCAATTGAAGCAAGTCAGATATTATTCCTTTTAGTTTTCATAAGGAAAGCACATATGCTTAATTATTGAAGGTCATGGTGTCTTTTCCTAATAATATCTCTGCTTAAGTGATTAAATTTAATGGCATTTCTTTTAAACTAGAGAAGTAAGGAACTGTTTGCCTAAATTAAATCTAAGAGCTTGCATTTTGGATGTTGCAATCACTTCACTTTTGTTTCACAAAGTGACATTAAGACATTAATTGACATATACATGCTATGGCATCATCAACCTTTAGCCTTATTCTTGTAGGTTTATTTGTTCCTTACATTCCTATTTATGCTCAAATTTCCACCTCTGAGGAACTGACACAAGTTCAAAGTCAAAGAACAATTCTCTCTAAACTTGACACCAAAATCAATGAAGTGGAGATTCAGATGCATGGCTTTCCTCTACAAAGGCCAGAAACTGCTGAAACAACATATGTAATGACACACAATAATGGCCATGCTACTCCACATCATCATAAACGCCACCTCCAGAATGTAAGGTCAATTATTAACACTAAAAACATTATTTTCTCTTTGTTTTTGATACACTATACTGACATGTGTTAGCATTATCATAGGCTTATAGGATTCTAGTCCTCCTAGGGTGGGGCATTTTGCTACCCTTAGGAGTGGTAATAGCAAGATATTGCAGAACAGTTCCTTTAAAGCTTAATGAATGGTACTATTGTCACATAATGTGCCAGACTCTAGGATATATCCTGGGAATATTAGGATGGAGCTTTGGTCTTTGGCTTGAAAAATCATCAAAAGAGTTTGTGCCTAAAACACAACATACTCTAAGCATCATTGCTTTCACATTCATAAACATACAAGTGAGTGGTTTTGAATTTCTTAAATGTTCTTTTATGTCCTAATGTTAAAAGGTCCTAACCATGTTATTGATGATGTTATTCTATTCAGATGCTTTCCATTTGTATAAGGCCAAACAAAGAAGCTGGGTATTGTAAGTGCTGGAACATATGCCACCATGTTCTGGGGTATGCCATAATTGGAATTGTTATAGCAGACATATTTGAAGGGCTAAACAATAATCAGAATCATAATGAAAAGTTGAAATGGGGGTATGTTGGAGTTCTTGGAGTTTTAGCTCTCATAGTTGTACCTATAGAAATTTTCAGATGCAAGTCTATGATAATGCACCTCTCCCTGCATTTCACTCGCAGCATGTTTACTAATTCACCTGAAAGCAGTTAGATTATAAAAATGGATTGAAAACTTGCATTAAGATTAACTTTCACCAAGTTACTCGTATGAAAAAATAAAACCAGAAAGCTAACTATAAAGAAGAGGGTGGAAATCTAAGAAGAAAGAGATAGCTGTCAACCCCTTTGCTTTAGCTTTGGTGAATAACAAGGAAGAAGCCTTGATACCCGCTTAAAGGGAAAACAATGATTAGTTTGAGGGTCTGTCCATGTCTGACATGTTTATCATGCCCTAATTATTTTAATTTATCTCTTTTGGTAGTTGGCACGAAATTAATGAAATTATTATAGCATTATTCTTAGAGAATTTGTATAGTTGTCTCGGGGGAACAAGAGTTAATGCTGTTACAAGCTACTGTATTTAGAAATCAAAACCAGAATTGAATTGAATTCTCTTCACAAGAGGAGCACATGTTTATACACGTGACACGCTCATGTTCTTAAGCCTTGACTCTTGTCCCCATTTATGGCGTTAGTTTCCTTAATTATTGCATCATATTCCTCTTGCAATCACTCTCAAACTCAGCATTTTCCTATTTTCTTTTTCCTATATCTATCTCACAATCACCGCCAGTCCCTAATTAGTGTGTGGCGATCTACCCTTGTACCATATTGATTGACGTCTCATGATGAAAATTTAAGTACAGTTAACTTCACATCACATGAAGTTATCAATTTAAATTGTTAAATCATTTAACGACTTTACATAAAATCGCCTGCACATGTGTATTCACCTTAGTTAAATATGTTAAAAACTGTTGCCAACATCAATTGTGAATTCTATATGTTATATTATTAAAGACTCGCGTGGTTTTCAATAGTGTTACTGAATTATACATGTAATAACAAAGAACATTACTCTGATTTTCCATCTCCACCATTCATTGCGCAAGAGTAAATGCAGGAATGGGAACTCCGAGGTTGAATGTTGGTTCCTGCAGATGAGAAAGTAGGCTACTACTACTACTACTGGACAGTAACCTTTGTGTTTTTACGGTCCAAAACAACGTTCAAGATCTTGCCAGGAACGTAGATTCTTTTTCTAACAGATTCACCATCTAAGTACTTGGATAGCTTTTCATCCCTACATGCTAACCCAAAAGCTTCCTCCTCTGAACATGTTTCTTCCACTTCAATCGTACCCCTCGTCTTCCCATTAATCTGAACCGGTAGTACAATCGTCGAGTCCTTCAGGTATGCAGGATTTGCCTGGAGTTGTCAAGTATAACAGACATCAACTAAGAATATTTAATTTGAAATACATTTCATGTAATTAAAACCCAACTTCAAAAAGCATTTAACTTCATACCTCAGGGAAAGGCTCATAGGCTAAGGATTTTGTGTGACCAAGCCTAGACCACAGCTCCTCGGCCATGTGTGGCGCATAGGGTGAGAGCAGTAAAACAAATGCCTCAATGATTGACCTTGGATGTTTATCCCACTGAAAATATAATGCCAACAAAACAAATGCCTCAAATTTGATTGACATGGACGGATTTTTTCCCCCCTTCTCAAATCCAAATCAAATCAACCCAATTATACCCCTAAACAGATACCGTAGTGAGGTAATAAAACAATGAAAGCAGAAAACAAGAGGATACCTTATATGCCGCATTAAGGAACTCCATCATTGCAGAAATTCCAGTGTTGAACCTTGTGCCTTCAATTTCCTCTGTTACCTGAATACATAAATTTAACTCTTGCCAAATCTTCCTATAAAATCATAAGAAGGTAACTACAAAAGGCTATTAAGAATTGAAATAAATGACCTTAACAATGCATTTATGAAGAGAACGAAGTTGTTCAATGGTAGGCTCCTCATCAACTGATATGGTTCTTTCCTTAAATGTTCCATCAAACAAAGGTGAACCAACAATCAGCCTCCAAGTTCTTCCTAAAAACCGATATACACCTTCAATACCGCTAGTACTCCATGTTTTTGAGTCTCTGGTAGGTATTTGAAAAATAAAGGATAAAATGAGCATGAAGTCTATGTTAGAACAAGATAAAAAACTTTATCACACCCTGTCCTCCCCAGCACAACCAAATGAGAAGATAAAAGGGAAGAAAATAAAAAACAAAAAAGCAGTTTGATTAGTAATCAACTACTGCCACATGCCATTACAAAAAATAATTGTGATCAAACACATACCTCAATGGTCCCATGAACATTTCATATAAACGAAGAGAATCAGCACCATACTCCGCAACAACATCGTCAGGGTTAACAACGTTTCCCCTACTTTTACTCATTTTGTAAGCACGAGCAACTAATCGTATGTTAGGATTTTCTTTCAGGACAAAAGAATCCCCTGATTTCATGACCTACTCACCAGGAAAAGGGAATGAATTGTCAAAAGAAGAAGAAGCTTGAGCTCATTACATTAAGTCTGACAAAACAACAAATGAGTGGATTGAGAAAATGTAAGCATAATTCAGAAACCTTTTCCTCTGGAATCTTTTTTAGATTATGTTCATTTGAAATATCAGCAACATCAGCAGATATCAGATTGCCATCTTGATCCCTATAAGCCATATATTGAACCTGCCGCTCAATCCATTAGAAACTTATCATGATAAATTTAATTGTCGCCCTCAATTTTCGAGAACTGAATTTACCTCCCCAAGGATAATACCCTGGTTAATGACACATTGGAAGGGCTCCTTGGTGGATACAACACCAATGTCATAGAGGACCTGAAATGGAAATGGAAAACTCAAATTAATTATGCACAAATATTGCAGCAACACTGAAAATGTCAGATTGTCATAGTATTCAAAACCTTGTCGAACTCAATTCCAATTCCTAATTGGTGAGTTTCACAATCCTATCTTGCAGTGTATTGACATTTACATTCGTTCGGTTAAGAATGAGACAAATCATAAATCAATATATCCCAGGTTGAGCCAAATGTTAAATAATAATAATAATACAGACCTTGTGCCAGAATCTGGCATACAATAAATGGAGAACTGCGTGCTCGGCACCCCCAACATACACATCAACAGGGCCCCAGTACCTGTAGATGAAGAATGGTTAGGAATTAAATAATTTAGAAGTTTCAAACAGAAAGTGGATATATGTACACAATTTTAGGCAATCTGTAGAGTTATACCTTTCTTTGGTCTTATCAACCAACTCTTTGGAATTAGTTGGGTCCATAAATCTCAAATAATACCTGGGAAAGGGAAAAGAAATGTGAAAGGGTGACACATGCATGAAAACAGAAATTTAATTTTTCTACTGTATAAATGCTTGTAAACTCCTGAATCAATTCTACTAAACTTGACCGCAAGAATGCCACTAGGTGATTGCTAATAAATCTTTAATACCAGTATAGAACTAAAGATCATTCCCAATGCCTTACCAGCATGAACCAGCCCACTGTGGCATGGTATTTGTTTCCCGAGTGGCAGGTCTTCCAGATAAACTATCTGTCGTTTTTACCTAAAAAAGTTTACAAAATGAGAGATTAAAATAAAACACAAGAAAAGCTAAGAAAACCCAAACAGAAAACTCTGAATTATATAAGTAAAATGAATTAGGCCATCTATGGAAAATTTAAAACTTAGGAGTTATATAAAATGTCAATGTCATCGTAAGTTCAAACTAGTAATTAAATAACATGATATTTAAAATAAAGAAAGTAAAGCATTTATCATGATAAACTTACCCAAGACACTGCCTTTGACAGTGGAGGCTCCCCTGTTCCAGTGGGAGAAAAATCATCCAATTCAGGTAGAATAAGGGGCAGTTCACTCTCATTAAGTGGGACAGTCTCACCACTGTCATCCAATAAGACAACAGGTATGGGCTCGCCCCAGTAACGTTGTCGAGCAAAAAGCCAATCCCTTAACTTGTAATTCACCTGAAGGATGATGAGCAATGTGTTCTATATTAAATACTCCATGAGAAACACATTCCTAAAAAGCCATACAAAGTACAAACTTATTCTTATTTGAAATATGAACCTTCTTCTTTCCATTTCCACTCTTTTCAGCCCATTCAATGACTTTTAGAGCAGCTTCTTTGCTGGACAAGCCATTTATGTCGAGCCCCACGAATGAATTTGATGAATTTACTATGACACCTTCACCTGAGAAAGCCTTTCCAGACTCATTGATACTTTTGTCATTGGGCATCACAACCCAATTAACAGGAACATCATATTTCAAAGCAAATTCATAATCACGAGAGTCGTGTGCAGGCACCGCCATGATAGCTCCTGTTCCATAGCTGCATGAGTAACACATAATATTCTGGTGTCATGTGAACTTTTGAAATATCATTCACAACTCAAATGATTCAATGTCCATAGCATTTGAGCAAATAATAAATGCACTCTGCATACTATATGATACTTTGTGTACACACACCTTCCCAAAACATAATCTGCCACCCATATTGGAATGGCTTCCCCATTTGCAGGATTTTTTGCATAACAACCAGTAAAGACCCCAGTCTTTTCCTTCTGAAGCTCAGTCCTTTCAAGGTCACTCTTCCTTGAGGCAGTTTCTACATAATCCTCCACCTACGACCAAAAAATAACCATCTCCTTCAGCATGCTTAAGAGCCTTCTAGGACTATTAAATATGGAATCATCATGACAACTTACATGTTTGCTCTGGTCAGTGGAAACCAATAATGACAACAATGGATGCTCTGGTGCCACAACTAAGTAGCTGATAAAACAACCAAAGTAAATAGGAGGTTTATAAGAGTTACTTTAAAGGCGGTTCATCTGATTCATGAAATTTAGATATTACGTTGCTCCGAAGATTGTATCAGGCCTTGTAGTATACACAATAATCTTTACGTCTCTCTCCTTTCCATCACTGTCAAGGACACAAAATTCCATCTCAGCCCCTTCTGACCTCCCTATCCAATTTCTCTGCATTTCTTTGACACTTTCAGGCCAGTCAAGGCCATCTAAATCCTCAAGAAGACGGTCAGCATATGCAGTGATCTTGAGCATCCATTGCCTCATCGGCTGCTTGGTAATAAACAACGACACTGTAAAGATTATGAAAACATAAAGAAAAGATAAGAGAAAAAACACCCAAAAACAGAACATGGTAAAGAAACAAAAATAAAAAGAAACACATACCTTTCTTATTACAGGATGACCACCCCGTTCACTGACACCATCAACCACCTCCTCATTGGCCAACACAGTGCCAAGTGCGGGACACCAATTAACTGGAACTTCAGCCTGAACATTTTATAAGAACAGAATAATATTTTCAATATGGAGGATTCAAATGAAATAAGCATAACTTTGAAGCAATTAGAACTCAACCTGATATGCCAGCCCTCTCTTATAAAGTTGTAGAAAGATCCATTGAGTCCATTTGTAATAGTCAGGTTCTATGGTAGATATTTCACGATCCCAGTCATAAGAGAAGCCTAACGATTTTAACTGCAGACACGTAAGGAAGACACAACACGAAGAGAAAACAGCCAATTTCGATATCAATTATCAGGCTAATGACCATGAGAATGTAGAAAATGATCTTCCCACCCAAAAGACTATTCAAAACACTTTGGAACGATCTCATTTGACAGGTACATGCATTATGTAATGAAAGTTAGTTTAGTTCTGCAATCAAAATGGAACACATAAAGCCTTGATTGTGGTTCCGATCACAGGTGTATGGCTTGCTTTGAAGCCTAAACCAACGTCACAAATTCTCAAAAATTCAGGTTCATGTCAATATAACTATTTAATTAAAATGTTCAGCATTCACACTAAGAATTAATGGAGTTAACCTAAGTCTATAGAACTTAAAAGAGCACAAAATGAGAGGCACGAAGAGTTAAAAACGAGATTCTTGAGTAGCTTAAAACTAGCAGCACAATTTATAAAACTCATATTTATGATAAGCATACCTGAGAACGAAAACGATCGATATTCCGAGCTGTAGTGAGCTTTGGATGAGTTCCCGTCTGCAACACGCAGCAAAGGAATAAAAAAGAAAGAAGGATGGGAATCAAAAAAGAAACTTGAGAAGAACACAGAGAATCGAAGTGAGTGAGAGTGAGAGTGAAACCTGAATAGCATATTGTTCAGCAGGAAGTCCAAAAGCATCCCAACCCATTGGATGCAACACATTGTAACCCTTCATCCGTTTATACCTCGCAAGAATGTCGGTGGCGGTGTACCCTAGAGGATGCCCAACATGCAACCCTGCTCCACTGCAAAACCATATTCATGAGAAAGAAAGAATCAAACTTGAAGCTCAAAGAGAGTGGCTAGAGTAAAAAAGTTCAAAACCTGGGGTAAGGGAACATGTCGAGAACGTAATATTTGAGCTTGGAGGTGTCGATGTCGTCATCGGGGGTTCGAAAAGTGCGATTCTGCTCCCAATAGCGCTGCCACTTTGGCTCGATTTCGTGGAAAGGGTAAGCTCTGTTTACTTGCTGCGGCTTGGTGGGGTTGTGGTTTTGTGGATGTAGCTCCGTTTGGTTCCTGATGAGGGTGCGGCCATGATTGAAGCTTGTGCTGCGGAATCTGAGAGAGTAAGAATTTGGTGTTGGTTTGGCGAAGGGGAATGTTGGAGAGTGGGAAGGGAAAATGAAGGGAGTCGAGTGTGATGAAGGAAAGTGGAGATGAAGATGAAGATGAGAGTGTAGCATCTGGAATTGGAAATGGAACAAGGGAACACTGAAGATTGTGGGAGACAAGAAAAGTGAAGACTAAAGAGAAGTGAGAAAAAGAGAAGAGGATAACGAAAACGATGAACAAGAGAGAAAGATGGCGCCACGCTCTTCTTTTTTTGGTCCTCCCCCGCCCCAAATTGGGCCAAATTTAGGATTGGGCTTCACTAAGCCCATTATTTTGAAATGGGTTGATAGAAAAAAGCCCAAAGAGAACTAGCATAAAACAAAAAAAAAAACAGTTACTCTCAATGGAGTGGTTAATTCACTCATTCACTGCCAAAATGTAGCTCATATGGCATTACCTCATTGCAAATTATGCAGCATGTCAGTAACTCATTATTCGTGATAAACTCTTAATGTGGTCAATTAATTTAGGATATGGTAGGGGAAAAAAAAACTCTTTTAAGATGGTTTTAGTTTTATTTAGAGAGTTCAATTTCGATTGAAGTAATGTATTTTGCAAAAGGATTTGCTTGAGTTAAAGCATGTACAATGCTCCTCTTTCACATGAAAACGGAGCTCAATCTAAGAAAACAAACAGACATGAAAAAATATAATAAATATTTTGATATGATAATTTACAATATACAGTATCCCCTTGGTACAGCATTATTAATTATGCAATTTAAGATGATAAAGCATGTTTATCGACAAGAAAAGAATCCAAAACCATCATGATCATGCAAGAAACTCTCGGCCGTATAGCATGCAGTGAATGTCATCCCAAAACCATGCTGCTTACAAAGAATATTGCATTGTCACTCAACAATTTCAGCCTATTCTGCATGCACGTGTCCACACTTATGTAGCTCTCCTCAATTCTCATCATATATTTGCACATCCATTCTTCTAGTCTCTATGGTCAGCATTCAGCAACATCAATGATTGGAAGCCTCAAATGTACATTTATGATATGTGATTCCTACTTAGTCCATGTCATGATTTGCTTTAAGGCTCTGGAGGACTGCGAAATGAGGTATCAGGCAGAGAGGGAGATGATGCACCACTAATACTAATCTTGCTGGGCACAGGTGTGCTCCTTCGAGACTGGCGTCTTGTTGGCACAGGAACACTCTCAGTTTCCCATTTCTCACTGTTTCCATCTTCGTGCTCATCCTCGTCAAGGCTCGCCTTGAAAACCGGGTGAACATATGCATTCTGGAGGTATCCTTTCAGGTTCAGGCTTGGTTCTGTTGCTCGTTCTAATGTATCTTTCATCATTGCTTCCTGTGTCGATGTAAAAGGTTTACAAAAAAATTGGTATTGTAAACTGCTTCATTACTCTTTAGCCACATACTGAAGTGATAACAAGCCCAAACATATCTAACAAATCAGTCTGGAATAATTGATAAAGTAATGTACCTGTAAAGGATATTTAACAAATGCAGATTCGAAACGACCTTTGCAGTATCTATGAAACCATATGGTTAATACTGGCAGTGCAATGAGAAAGGGAGTTGATTGAGCAGCTCTTTTGGTTGTCAGAAGTCCCATTAGAACTATCTGTGAGATTATCAATGCAACCACGATACGAAAATGGACATCAGGCCAGAATGCTGCAGCACTCTCATACTCTTGATTATAAACGTTAATTATCTGCAATTTAGAGGTAGGAGCAATATATGAGAACAAATCACAAGGACTCATTATACAGTCATCCTTGAAAAGGCACATAAAATATCTCTAGCATTCGGGTACCTGATGACGGAACACAACATAGGCCAGACCAAAGAAAATTATTATGAAAGGAAGAACAGTAGGGGTCACAGGAGCATAGACTAGACCCAACAAAAAGTACAGTTGTATACGAGGCTCTCCGGTGTTGAAACCAATACTTCCAGCATCCATGGCCTCTTCCCTGTCCTTTTCAGTCTTCACCAGGAAGAAATTCTTCAAATGATATATGACAAGTGGTTTCAACATCAAGACCTCTGCAGCTATCCCAGCCCATCCATCAACCATTATGTAAGTAATGAAGAAACTTGCTTTTAAGGGAATTGCAGTGCCGATTGTTATAGGATATCTAACAAGAAAGAGAAAAAAAGGAGACAGAGAAAGGGTTCTCAATCATCTTGACAATGTATAAATTAAGACAATCACTTTGAACAATATATGCATCCAAATTGAACTTCAAAAGAATGGTTCTTAAATGGTTACAGCATATCTAAACGTAAGATATTCTTTCTCTACAAATTCATATACCAAAGAAACCCGGTTGATGCAGAAGAATTAAAGGGTCTGCACCCAAAACACAAAACAAATTTAAACTGATTAAAAACAGAAATGAACAAGAGAGAAAAGCAGTAAATTCTATCATCAACAACTTACTCATTGGCTGACTGGTGAATGAAAGTGTCTAGCTGTTGAAATGCTGTTCCAGTAAGTAAGTTCCCCAGAAATATATTTACAAAATTGAAAATATAATATCTAGCGGCGGCCCTCCTCTCCAGTGATGATATTGATCCAAATCCTTCAAATTTTGCCATGATCATCAATATTGTTGGCAAAAAGATGAGAAACAGCTTCAATGCAATACCAGGTAGGAACCCTTGAATGAATGATTTAATAAAAGGGCTGCACAATAATAAAATAACTCCAAATAAGTACTGAAGCATGTGCATGGCATTGTATGTTCAGAGGTTTTCTAGAAGATTAAACTTACACACTAATGACTGGCTTCAGCCATGGTGCTGATTTCTGAATTCCATCAATACTTGCTAGAGTTTGTACAAATGCAATGGGAATCATAAAAAAGAAG